>DWNR01002766.1:0-12560 GCA_018250455.1 Polygonus leo
TGCCTAGCTTCTTCCACTTTCATAAATCTCCTCATACAAACACGCCCATTTCGGAGACTCTTGACACCTCCTTCAGACAGCACACGATCAATTTGATCACGAAATGTCAGTCCGGGTCTCCCTCGGTATCTATATTTTGGTAACCTTTCATCCGTCATTCTCCCGAACCACCGGCGCATTCCCTTTCTCATTTTTACACCAATACTTTCTTTCAGTCCTACTTTCTCTCTAACCTCTATTTCGAAAAAATCATAAATGACAAAATCTGAAACTTAGTAATTTAAACAAAAAGAAAAGTTTTTTATTATAAATGATAAGCTGTGAGCTAAGAAAAGTTAGCTAAAGAAGAAGAACAGAAAAATCTTGACGAAAATCCCGGCACTCTTTACAAATTAATATCTTCCATCCGTGGCTCGCCTTATGATTTAATTCTTTTTATTTAACAAGAATATTATTAAGTAAGTGTGTGTGTATAGAGGAAAGATTTGTTTTTAATAAATTTTGAAATTAACGAATCGATTACGTTTCTGTTTCATTCTGTATACGAAAGGAAGGTAGGTATATACACACACACACATCTTCACGCCAAATCCCTAACGGGGTAGGCAGAGAGTATTGAGTGCCAAATGGCACGGCTCTGACATACTTGCCTAGCTTCAGCTTTTTTACTTAAGGTAGGTATATAAATATACTAAACTAGCAGACCCGGCAAACGTTGCTCTGCCTTATAAAATATTACTGAATTTCCCGTAGAAAAGAGCGATTTTCCCGCAGTAAAAGGTGTTCTTAATGTTGACCAGGCTTAGTATCTATACATCAAAAAAAGTTTCATTCGAATCCGTCCACTAAAGTTTAAATTTTAGTTTTCATATCAAATACATTAAATATGCCAAATTTTTATACAAAATATACATAGATTGTAGAAAAGCTTTGGTACGACATATATTTTACTAAAATAAAAACTACATTATCCCTGAATGCTACAGTCGATTGTTTCCGGGTACGAGGGCTTCTGGGCTTCGAGGAGGTTTAAGTAGATTTAGTGTTTCGGGGTTCAGCCAAGGCGAGATTATCTTCAGATTGACATGGTTGCTTATACTTGCCAGGTGGAACTCATGTAGTTCAACCGAGGAGATACCACCGCACCCTCATAATCCTTTATTTATTGTGTTTCGGTTTGGAGAGGCGTGGTTGCCGGCTATACTTTTAAACGAGGCGAATATAGTAGTCCTCAAGGGTAGTAACGCATTTGTGGTCAACCTTAGGTCAAGCGGGTCAACTAATGTCCATGGGGGGCAGTGACCACTTATCATCAGGTGGACTGCATGCTCGTTTGCTACCTTTACACAATAAAAAAAAACTTACAGGGGAAGCAAATATCTTAGTCCTCAAGTAATAACACTTTGTAGCCTATGTCACGTACGATACAATCGTACTTATGTGTTTTGTGATACAAATGTCCATGGGTAGCTTTAGCTACTTAGTATCAAATCGGTTGCAGGCTTGTTTCTGTATTTATACTATAAATACCTCACCCGACAAACGTTCTGCCATATAAATTAAAATAGTTTACGCAGCGCACGCCGAAAACTGACTTTCATAGGTAAATTTTCGCTTGGTTCAACTTGGTTCACATTATTGTGAGGATCCCAATTTTTTTGGAAATAAAATTACATTTTACATAGATAGCCTATGTAACTCGTCGAAAATGTAACTTTTTATCAGTGAAGGAATTATGAAAATCAGTTCAGTATTTTTTGAGTTTATTCAATACAAATAAACAAATGTTTGCTTTTATGATATTTGTGTAGAAAATCAGTTAAAATTTAATTCAAACATTTTTTTGTACAAATATGAGTTGCATGGTACATGTTGTTATTGAAAAAACTCTTAAGGTTATAAATATCTACCAACAGGCGATTCTCAACGCAAATCACTAGCTAATGTAATTTTCAATCACGTAATTGGAGAGGTTCCGTTCTGAATGTTAAATCGTTCAATGGGATTCAAAAACGTTCAATTTCGGGTGCATTCATTCTTTTTTCTTTATTTTCTAATTCAGCAATGACTAGCTTGCTATCTGCCCGTTTGCTACTTCAAAAAAAGATCGCCAAAACACGATTGTTACAACTAAAATTAAACCTTTTTCACGCACCTATTCCATATCTTATTGAATATTCGGTTGCTATCTCAGCCATAATTAAAATAGCAATAGAGTTGTAAGCTACTTTAATTTGATTATTTGGCCATTAATCTTTTATTGCTCGGCGTGATTTAGTACCGGCATAATACTAGATATTAAGCGTGATTTGCATCAGATTGTACAGTGGTTCTCAATTTAGAGTAATTTAGCGAGAAGATAAGTCATTACATTTTAAATTTTAATCACAATATAGCGCAAAATTATGTTTTGTCTCGAATTATCCCAAATTGAGATGTAGGTACTAGTACTGCAAATAAAACCATATACCTACTTGTTTCTGCGTAATAAAAATGTTTTACAAAATAAAAGAAAACCGATTTTGTGCGGCTATTTTTATTTCTGTTTTATTTTTTAAACGTTTTTTGATCCACGAATGCGCAGGCTAATTAGTAGTATTTTGTAGAACTGGAGGAACTTTCTCAATATTTTGTTTAGACGGAAGCAAAGGTTGAGTATCACTGTGCTAATGACTTAAGTTTCGTGCAACGCCCACGTGGGTTAATCGCCTTTGTATCTGGGAATGTGTCGACGCTGTTTTACGCAAAATTGATTAAAATCTCCCAATGCCGCTATAAATAACGATACAACACTAATTTATTACGCAAATTGATTTAAATTAGCGCGATAACGAGCACGGAAGTCGAAATAGAAGTTCAGAAGTAATCAGTGTGCTTCAAAAGGGAATATGTTAAAATATTTTGTTTACTTGTTCTTTTAAGTTTTCTGGAAAGTTCGAACAAACAGGGGCAAATGCAGGTTGTGTATTTTTTAAATAACCTGAAAGACGATATTAATTAACAATATACTCGACACGAGCAAAACGCTATAAAAATACAAATTCATAAAAAATCGTTTGAGGAAAATTTGTAATTACCTACATGGTTTTGTTTCACCATATTTACCTTGCCATCTATTTTAATCGCTCGAAATTAATATCTACTGCTAAGTATTTATCTGTAATCTCTTTTATTTGTTGTCTCTATTGAAATGAGTAAAAAATAAATCATACTTTAGATTAATTGCGATCCAAGCAGACTACTAATTATGGATATATAAACAAAAATTCTTTCATCATTTTAACTTACAATATTGCATTTTATTAAAAATATTTTATAATAAGAATTCACTTTGTGTGTTATATTAAAAATGCTTCACTCACTTTGCTTATATTAAACCATGTTATAAATGAAATTACAACAAGATAACGACGATAGACTAGTTGCGGTAAGTCTCGTTAGTCGTAAGCTTTATTCCTTTGTAAAGCTTCTAAACCAACCTGAAAAATGAGAAAGGGTAGCTTTTCCGAGCAAAGCTAGAGCTGGAGATACATCTACAATGTATTTTGTAAATAATTCTTTCTTTTCGAACACGATTTCTTTAGGTATTTTCGCGGTAGAAAGTCTATTGGAACCTTAGGAAAAGTATATCTTTCACAGAAATAGAATATCTGTCACTGGCTTTCTACGAACCCGTTAAAAGATATAAGGAAAGAGAAGATGCGACGGTTGTCATCCAATACTGTTTCAGTGTTATGCTCTGGGAAAGTATTGTTACGTATTTGTTATAAAGTAAAAGTTGGATTGATTTGCGAGTGGAAAATACTTTTGTGTCTCTTATTTTATTTATTGATACAAACCAGCTTTTTCTAGCATGTATCTTTACATACTTGTTAAGATTAAACATTGTATTTTAAGTAAACATTTTTTTATTATTACTTTAACATACAAAACATATTTGTTAAATAGTTATTTTAACAATTAATGCGATGCGATGCGATGTTTAAAAATTAAAAACGATTTTAATTTTGTGCATGAACTACTATCACATTAGTAAGAGCGAATTTATTTCAATTTCTACGTAACATAACCTCTAGGTTACGATTTCTAATAAACGTTCCATTACGCGTTTCATCACGATTCGCACCGTGATCTTCACTCATAACACGTAAAACATAACAACAAAAAGAAAAACAGTTCAGAACACTCTCATTGTATTTGGTATAAAAAGAACTTGCAAATTGAAACGAGAATATACATTACTCTTTTCACTACGTAACTGCCCTTAATCCGATTTAATTTAAATACCGTTACCCCGAATTAGAAACAATTATTATAGTGGTAGCAATAAAACATGTCATGAATAAACTTCATAGGGGCGAGCTTATGAAAGTTCGAGATTGGCAAACCTGCTTAACAAAGGAAATAAACACGCCATCCGCATTAACTGCACGCAACACATTTTTATTTTGAGGAAATAATACACATTACACTACACTACGCGATAACCAAAACATTAATCCCGATAAATTGTACTTGTAATAAAGGCTTAAGCCTGTATTAATAATAGAACTCATCATTATCGTTAAGATAGCCTTAAGTATTTACTCTTCATCTCCAGATATTCTGGAGATGGAGAATATACTCATATCACGTGTATTTCATGATTACGTATATTTGAGAAAACCTAACTCATTTCGGGTTTACCTCTGGCCTTTTTATGAGATTCCGTCTATTGGTTTTAATATTATATCCAACACTGGTCGCCTAAGGGAGCCAAGGTTGTTCTGCAAGTGCTGAAGTCTTCCTTCCGAAGTTAATCGCTTTCCCAAGTAAACACACGTAGGTTAAATTAAATCGTATACGCTCACTGTTACAAACTTAACTGAGCTGAAGGCAATATGTGCACGGTATTTTCCCGGTAATTGAGATATTTAACTGCTTTGTGTGGCTTAGGGGATGAATAAGAACTTGCATGGGTGGGCAAATAGAAGCAGTGGCGTGATTCACGTAAAAAATCGTTTTCGAACTATATATATAGCGACTCATCGTTCGTATTCACGCAACATAAATTATAGGTAAAAAAGCGTGGGAGAGATAGATTGCAACGTATGAATAGTTGTGACCCTATCCAATTTTCATTGCGTCAATAAGGGGTAAGAATGGTGTAGGCGGGACGTCGGCGGTGCGGTAACATCGCATGGAAAACGCACAAATAAACGGTGTTTAAAACACGCCCGTTCCGAACCGCACCCACCCCGAACCGCTCACGCTCTGTGTGTTTTAAGCTTTATGTTTTATAAATATGGCTGAATCTGTATTTAAACGCTCTTGTGGACTCATAAATCTGACGTTGGGTTGTAAGCAGGGCTTGTTTAACATTTTGGTTCAATTATTTTAAGCGAATAATTTACGCGTACTAATTTACGAATATTATGCCTATGAGAGATTTATCTGACAATTCCCGAATACGTTTTATAAGCCCCCTGAAATATTACTCGCGCTAAAATTAATGAACGACCGCACGCTAAAATATGTAATTGTTCCAATTTTCCGAATATGAACAGGAAATATGATACAGACGTGAACAATTAGCGTGCTTTAATAAATAATATGTGATACTTTGTAATTTAAGATACTAATTGTGTATGTTATGTGCATGTGTATATATGTTAATAGCTTTTATTTAAATTCACCTGTGTTGATGTCTGTGTACTATATAATCTATCTTGCAAGGATTTTTTTTTCTTCTGGTATTTGATTGAACTGATATTATGCGTACTTTATATAGTATAAAGGTTACGAAGGATGCAACATCTAACATAAAGATCAAGAGTTTGTAGCTGATCCAAGGAAGGATTTCAAGCCTATTTTAGGGTGATGGCAAATGTCAAAAGTGCTACTAATGTTCAAGTAAACTGCATACTATTTTTCCATATAAACTACATAAAAATAGCTGAAAAACCTGGAACTGAACTCTTAACGTTAAACTCTTCTTACTCTTAACTGAACGTTGAGATGAGAGAGAGAAAGAGATTTTTTTATTTTCAAGAACGTATAATTATTATTTTGTATTTATATAAGTATTTTGTAATTGTAAGTGTACATCAATAACGGAGCTCGTAAATAGAAAACCTTTAACTAAGCCTGGTATCTGTGGAAGTGGATTACTCTGAATACTTTCCGAGCCGACTCTTTACAAAGGTTTAGAGTTAATAGCAGAGAGATCCAAAGCGTATTTCAATCTTGTCGTAACTCGTCTAACACCTCGGGTGAAGCCGGGATTGTTAAAATGAAGTGCGTTTGCAAAGAAGTAAGGAATCCGAAGGAGTCGGATTGGAGTAGTCGACTTGGATGTTCAGCTAATCTTAAGAATTGCTAGATGTTTTAACATGTTCCAGAATAGATAGTTTCAGAAAAACGACTTTTATAGATCGTGTCAAATATTTTCTTTCTCTTGTCTGTCGTTCCATGTTTATATGACTATTAAATTAGGTTTTGTTATAAATATAAAAAAGTTAATAAAAATATAGCTTTTACTGCCTCGTCACTTAACTTGAAACAATAAACGATATTCTTTTAGAAAGGGCAATATATTTTTTTTATATATATTTAATATCTTATTTATCTTGATGAGATGTCATGATAACATAAGGGATTCTTATAAAAATTATATGAAAAAATATGTACCTGCAATAATGCCAAATTATAGGTAAAAACGCATGTATATAAACACCCATACATTAGTATCTACGTTATACAGTGTCACGTTTGAACATACCATATTACTTTTCTCGACGCCTCGTTTGAACATATCGTATCGGTTTTCTAGACATCTTCCTACACGTGCTTGTTAAAAATAAAACGAACCCAATGATATGGCGTAAAAAATACGTTTTATAGTATAAATACATTTTTATAGTATATAAGTGGCAATTGAGAATGCTGTCTATCTGATGATAATTGGCAAATGTAAGACATGGATATTTGTAATTCAATCGACTCGATCAAATCAAACCGAGGTCGACAGCGCATTGCCATTTCTGAGGACTGAACGGCGTCTTGTAAAGTGTGTCGGGCAGTTGCAATTTTCCAACCGAAACGCAAAATACCGATAAACAACTGCGGCGCAATAAAAATTAATAACGATAGCATCGCTCCGGATGAACTATAGCTAGGTATATATAAAACATTGGTTACGATTTCCCTATTGTACACTTTGCACTGTCTTAAAATTTTACAGTCTTGGTAATTGAGGAAAAGTTTCGACCAAGTCGGATAAACATACTACATAGACAGACATAACATTTAAAAAATTACACATTCTATACTCATATTCCCACGCTACAATTACCGGTGTCGTAATGCAATTGATGTACATAAACTAAATGCACAAACACCCAGTCCCAGAATAGAAATACATTCGTAATTAAAATTTTTAATCACTTCAATATTGTTGTCTTCATCGCTTCAATTTTATTATTGTGGAAAATTTTAAAAACCTTTGTAAATAATTAATTTAGTAAATAATTTAACACATTTTCATAAACTCGCTTTCATCTTGTCTGTTCGGTAGAATTTTGTAATAAATTTTAAACTAAGTTTCCCAAGTTTTAAAGTGAGTTAAGATTTGATTGAAGAAAGATGAGACTCGGATTTCATTGCAAGAAAATGTAAAAAATAGTAACACATCCAATTTAGTTTTTTCAAAAACGTAAAGCTATGTTTTTAAAACGAATATTTTAATAATATGTCGAACCGTTAATGTGCAATCAATACAACAGGATTATTGAAAATCGTCGGGTATACATACTTCAATTTATGTATATATATAAAATTCTCCTGTTAGTGTTGTCGCGACTTGATCGATTTTATAAAAAAATATATGTATATTCGATATCCCTTAATGATAAGGGTGGTCCGCCTCAATTTTTTTTTAAATTAATTTTTTAGACAAGTTTTTATTTTATTAATCGCGACTTTATTATTTATATGGCAGTAACGATTGCCGGGTCAGCTAGTTTTTCTATAAGCTTGTCTTATATTAAATGTAGGTTCCGATACGATAATGTTTCTACTATTTTTTCATAGATGTGGTTCGGAATTGCCGACGCTCACATTATCTTTAACGGTTATTACTTGTTCAAGTGCCTCTGAATGCGTACGTTTGGAGTGTGGAAAGTCTCTACCCACTACAATGTTGTGTGTGACCGCTACGACTATGACAGCTTTTTAGTATAAAGTTTAGCTACCTTATAAGCCGGCAATCTACCTGATGAAAAGTGGACCTGATGATGTACATAAGGCGATTTTAGTTGCCAAGGTAATAGCTTGGCGACTAAGATCGCCTTGTGTATAATATGTAAGTATAGCTGACAACCACATCTCGAACCGAAACGTAAGTAGGTACGTCAACGGAAATTACAGGAGAGGCGTTGGTATCTCTCGGCTGATCTCGAGTTCTATCGCATTTAATAACTACACATGTCATATTGGCACGCGCTAAATTATTCTTTGAATAAATTTATAATTATATAAAGAACTCTCATAATCTTTCTTACAGGATAATCGATTCTTCTTATGATTTCTGAGTTGCGTGGTTGCCGGATACCCTTAAACACGAAGCAATCATATTAGTCGTTGGGAGTAGTAACGCATTTGTGCTATGATTTAATTGTGTTTGGAATTGATTACAAATAACCTTGAGTGGCACTGACCACATACCATCAGCTGGATAGCATGCTCGTTCTTACCTTTATAAGATAAATAAGTTATAGCATAACCATAGAAAAGAGAGACATAGTGAGTACAGACCTCAAGAACGTAAGAAGTTAGACAGAAGATCGTTACGTACCTGCGATAATTTCAAAAGGGCAATGTGAGCCCAGATAACTGACTAATACAAATCTATTTTTATAGGATGGACCAAAGGAGTGTTACGTCACTGCGTCATTACCACCCATACATTTGTCATAAGCCCCAAGTACATAATTGCAAGCTAAATGGTTGAACGTGTGTAAAATCGCTGAGACCAAGAAGATTTAATCGGGTAGTTAAATGATTTTGGTAGTAGTGATTTGGTAGGTAGTGAAGCTGGCTGTAATGAATACAAGATCATAACCCTGTAGTTATATAATGAATGACATTTATTCATTAGGACCCGAATTTTACAGAGATTGAAGTTGGTTAAAAACTAGACTTAATTAGCCCTATTGTAAATTTCTTTTTATTCTCTGAGCTGACATCTCCTACCTATACAATTATGCCAAATTTAGCGTCAAAGGTTAATTAAAATTAGCTGTAAAGGTCACGTAGTAGGTGCTCGGGGTTTTGTGTTTAATCGGTGGACCTTTCGATTCTATACTTTTTATATAACAGTCTTATCAAGTATTAAGTATACAGACGTAAAAAAATTAAAGAGAAGTAATTAGTTTCTCATGAAACTGAGGCATCCGGTTGGAACCTACACCACTCGTTTAATTACAAAGGCAGCGATTAAGTTTATACGTTTTCATGAAACTCCCCCTTGAGTTGGGTAAATTAAGCTATATGATATTTCTTTGTTGCTATAGAAAACAGAAATTACGCTTAATAGTCAATTTGTTCGTTCAGCTATGCTGGTATTTTGTATTTTTATACTTTGGGGAAGAATGCTGTAATATGAACTGGGTTTGGTACTAACATTTCTGTCTTTCTTCTTGAATAGATTTCTTTCATTTCTGTCTTTCTTGTTACTAAGCGTATGATGCATTATAAAATGTGTATGGCATCTCATATAAATAATTGTCTCTTAGTTCTATTAGAAAACATGATTATTAAAATTTCTTTGAAGAAGAAATTACCTTAATTATTATTAGAGGTTATTGTAATAATTCTATTATTATCAATAATTCAATAAATAATATGATTTTCAACAACAATGTTAAACCTGTTATTAAAAAACTAATTAAGTGTAAGTAAAGTACTTGCATCGCAATCTTTATAAGAAATTCCGGCTTTCGATAAGAAAAGCTCTGTGCTAGTGAAAAATTGTTGTGGTCGAAAATATAAAGGCTGATGGAAGTCATAAATCATCTACATAGCATCTAGTATGTTACTACAATTAATTAGTGATGCTGAAAAGAATAACTTATCGCTTTCTTAATTTTGGAGGTAATATTTAAACCTGTCCATATTTGGTCCGCGTTCATAATAGGTGCATTTACTTTACTTTAAAGTTGATTAAGTTAAGATAAGAACTTCATTTATAGTTTTAAAATTGGTTGTAACAGGACTTTGTGTATAGTTGAACCAAAAATTTAAGACCGAAAATTTGGTTCTCAACCTTTCAGTTCCATGCTGTTCTTTTAATACAAAAATATATTTAGACTAGCGTTACATATTTTTATCACTTCATTTGAATCCACTAGAGATAAGTAGTCGTTTGGACATAAATTGTAATCA
This sequence comes from Polygonus leo, assembly GCA_018250455.1. NCBI lineage: Eukaryota > Metazoa > Arthropoda > Insecta > Lepidoptera > Hesperiidae > Polygonus > Polygonus leo. Next base: position 10,423 of record DWNR01002766.1, read on the forward strand.
AAGTACGATTGAATCGTCAGTTGATCAGGTTGATGCGTTGTTGTCCTTGAAGACTGACATAGTCACCTCTCTAAAATTGAAAGAAGGATTAGGATTATGTTCTACACATGTTTTATGAGCGGCAAATGTCTTAATAACATTTTCGTTTTTAATATTTCGTTTGGTTCATTAAAGGCAATAAACCAAGAAATCGCACGGGATGGCCACCGTCACATCCAATGATCTCATCAGCACATTAGATTTATATTTCGCTCACGCCACAACCGATACGTGTCGAATTGGCGGGTGCGGATGGAAACCGAATGAGATGATACATTGCAATGGGGATTAAGGACGTTCATGGGACTCTTCACCGGATTCGATTGTCCCGCTTGATTTTTTTTTTATATTTAATTGTGTAAAAGTGGCAAATAGGCAAGATGTCCACTTGATGGCGAGTGGTCACTAACCTCAAAACAACTTCTACTTGAGGTCGACCCCAGATATATTTAAACATAGCGTGAACATATTACTCGAAGGTAGCATTTGGAACGAAGTTTTCCAGGTCAGACTCATTGACAGACATAATTCAACTTCTATTATAATTAAAAAATTTAGAACCTAGACTAAAGTAAGGATATGTGCGATTTGTGCTTTTATATATATATTTAATTTGAACTTCAGTTATTTTTAAACGTCCATTTGGGTTAATAAATATGGGTTTCTAAATATCTACTTTAGAATTTTATTTGTAATTAATTGACGATCATCCAGGCTTACATCCACTAATGAATGCTTAAACTAACGCATATTGTCAAACTGCCAAACAAGCTGTGCACAATTTAACCTTTATTGAAAAAAGTACGTATTTTATACCATGGCTGGATGTTTATATATATATTATGTATACATTAGAGCTTGAGCCAATGTATTGTCTTTAAAAAATCGACATAGTCTCCACCCGTAGGTAGCGTGCCCACGAAATACACTCAAAAGTATCCTATCTTCAAATTTGATTAAGTTATACATGCGTAGAATTTCATTTTACTTCAGAGTGAACATAGTGACACTATTTTTTTATATATTAAGATATTCCAATTCATAATCATGTCAACAAGTCTTGTTAAAAGATCAACGAGCAGGTAACGTAGTATAAACGCGCTTCATAATTTTTCCTCACGGGCCCTCATTTCGCCCTGTACGTGGGCCAAATTTCAGGCATTTCACTATTTTACGAGCAATCCTACACGCAAGCCCCTTTGAAGGGCTAAAAAGGTCCGGTAGAGACGTGTCTCACTGACTACAGGAAAATAGCAATGGTGAACGGAATATTAAGTTTGACTTAGACTTAGGGCCGAAGGAACAAAACTCGGGAAATTAATACAGTCAAATCCGAAATACCTTTTGTAGTTTTTATAATATTGAAATGACCAAACCAAAACTCTATGTATGTTTTACTGGTGAGCATACCTAATGTGACAGTACCCCAATGGTCATTTCAGCCTATGGACGTTTGTTATCATCAAAGTGTAGAGAGGAGACTTGTAACTAGTAGAAAAATTACAGTTTTGATGATGACGAAACTTCCTTCGACAGTACTAAATGATATCTCAACTAAAGTTAAGCGACAATAATCGACCATATTTATATAAAGTCTCCGAATTTGACTTGCACCGACAAAAATATAAAAATATTTTCTTTTTAGTTCCTTTAATGAAGTTCTGCTCTCGTTATACGATGGTTCAGGTTTTATTATAAAAAATGTGAAGGTAAAAGAAAATCATTAAATTTACTCGTCCGTTGGCAGACAGCTCGGCAACAGAGCCCTCGATATTTTTAGTCACGTTCGCTTGATAGCCTATACAATACATCGACGTTAGGTAACCCTCCTCAAATATTAATACCGAAGTTCATCTACGTGACGCACGGTTCATTCAATACGGATTCACCCTGCCATATTCAAAAGTAATCAAATTATATAATATACTAGGTGACCCGCGCAACTTCGTTTGCGTCATGTAAGAGAGAGTGGGTCAATTTTTTTTTTGATTCCTGGATTATCAATGTCTGTAAACCAAATTTCATCAAAATCCTTTCAGTAATTTCAATTAATTATCAAGATTCCTGTTCTATCCCAAGGGAGCATTTAATCGGAATAA
>DWNR01002767.1:0-12558 GCA_018250455.1 Polygonus leo
CTGCGATGGACTAATAGTAGATAAAGCGTGTTAAAAATTTGAAAAATGAAAAAAGGACCCTGTGCCTAAAGTATTAATGATATTTGATTGAAAATTTGGTTGGAGGCTTGGAAGATGGATAGGTTCATGTGGTTAAATTTATTGTCGTATTATAGTATCCACCCTGTATTTTGCGAAACATTATTTCTATATTAGAAAATAATACATTTTTTTTTAATTTATCGAACAAATTTCCTGGTCATTATGAAAAAAGTGTTTAAAATTTTAATATTTGAATGACCAGACTTTGTTTCGAATAACGCTTAGCAATAATTTTATTATCTTAAAGATATTACCATATTATTAAATTATTGTGTGTCAGCAAACTAATTCCTGTTGATTTTATGAAAATTTTGTTTTTTTTTATAATTTTGGAAGTGGCGAAGTATAAATGATAAGCACAAATTGTATTACAAATTTTGATTCCGTAAATAAAATCCTGTTGTGGTGCGATTAACTTTAAAATGTAAAACTGTGCCTTTCAAATGTAGCTAAAATATTTATATGTAATGTGTATCAAATATAGAGTATTTTAAATGAGAAAAAAAAACAAAAATGATTAAAAAACAGGAACGCTTCAGTTGTGTGCGTGTGGGTTTTACAGAGTGACTGCAACGAATGGTAGTTAAGTTAAGACAATATGTATATCATAATAATCTTTTAATGTAAGATACAGTTTGTTATCGTTTAAATGACTCCTGTACCTTGTGAACTTTTCAGAAATAAAGTTTTCACACATACTCTTGAATTTTATTTTCTTTCCCTTTTATGACGATTCCTTGGTGTTCATGAAAATATTTGACAATCTAGATACATAAAATTTGACTCACTATATAAAAATATCTATGCTACGCCTAAGTCGCGTAAGCCATTTGTGCGTCGATCTCTACAGGAGTATTTTCTTAATAGTAAAACGTTATTTCCCAAGGAATTAGATTTTTTGAGAAAACGAACTAAAAAATTGTGTTTGTCGAATCCTCGGTCAACAACAAACCTTTGTAACACTACACTATATGTCTTTATCTACTTGCTTGTGGTTGTCATGGCAGATATTAATTTTGAGTAACTGAATATTTAAAAAACTACGATCATTGCTTTGTCGACATGGATGGTAAAAAATTGTCGTGTTACAAATGCGTTTCTATGTCGATTGTGATAAATGGTTCTTAATTTTAAAGCATCAATATGTTGTATCAACTGAAGCTTAATTCAATTTTCTCTCTTCATGAGGAATCTTTCATCATAATTATAACTTTAATTATTTCAATATGGAATTAAAACACACATGAGTAACTTATAGTAAGTTTATTGAAGAAACATTACACGTTAGTACAGCCTAGCTGTCCCTACGAAGCACCTGCTCCCTCTACGTTACAAGGCAAGGTGACTTACCGCTAGTCACTAGTGCGCTCCGTCCCAACAGAAAGCTATCCGCCCCACGGTCACAAAGAATACTTATTAAATAGACATTGAACACAAAATAATATACTTAAACAATGATTAGAATTTACAATTTCATATACACTTAACTAGAGAATTATTTAAATAAATATCTTACGAATCTCATTCCTAAAATTTCACCTTAATAATTTATGTCTTAGTGTTAAGACAAAACTATTTAATGAAATTTTAGCAATGAAAGCAAAAACATTACACTTTTTACAATGAATATACAATAATTATTCAATAAACAACAATAAAATACAGAAAATAAATAAATTACACGATTATTTGAGCAGAGAATATTGTAACACAATTAAAAAAATCACAAATGCACAATAATTATACAGTGTAATATCACATTTTTATCCGACTAGGAAAAGAAAGGCATACAAATCCGCGGGGCAGTATATTACTGAAGCACTCAGTGAAGGTTGAACATGGGTCGCGTTCTATCACAGCTTCTATTCGTCCAGTCGATTCAAGCATAATCATTGTATCAAAGGATTCATATAATTCGATACTTATCATATTACAAATTACTAAAACTTCAAAGAGTTTTCATAAATAATGATTACAAAAAAATAATTATACTTCATTTTAATTATACTAATAATGAAATTAGTTTCATTTGTAAATTTTAATTCAATATAGACATATCTAGAATATATATACTTTTTTAACTGTCATTTCTATTTTTGTAAACATATTGACTAAACAAAATGATTGATTGATTTTAATAATACATGATTAACGAAAAATAATTTTACACGTATATTTTTTAGATTACGATTTAACACAAAACAAACAAAATATTACTTTTTGTTATTAGTATTTGTCCAACAAAAATATCTTACAATAAGTATCGAATCATACAAACCAGAAAAATATTAGACAGAATAACGTTGCAAAATGTAATCACAAGTATGAAGTGCAAGTATCAATAAATATAGTATTATTTATAGTCACGCGTTGTGTGACAGAGGCCTTATCCCTGCATATTAATATTTATATCGTCACTATTCTACTATCACTTACATGAGCTTTTAATTTACATTACTATCTAAGTGCTAACGTGACAATTAGAAGAATGAGGCCTCTGTTTAAATGCGGTTCACACAACGCAAAGTGCAGGCCATTAATTTTCAAGATATAACAAAAGACATGTTTGTTTAAATATTCAACTGTTTAAATATACATGTGTAACCTTATTGATTTATTCATGTCTGATAATTTCGCAGTTTAAAATCAAGAATAAAAATGGGGACTGTCATTAGTCTTCTATTGTTTATCGCGTAAAGGTAGCAAACGAGCGTGTAGTTCACATAATAGTAAGTAGTCACAGCGGACATATGTGATCAAGTTTAAGTTTGAATAAATTATACCTTACATTGATCTCAGATGAGTTGCTACCCCTGAGGACTAAGATGCTTCCTTCGTGAGTAAATACAGTTCTTCCGATAAACCTTTAAGTTATAATACTCATAAAGCATGATTATTATAAGTATTTTATTCATGTGAAAAATTATTTAATATTTTATATGCAGTTATTATTACTTATTATTAAGTTGAATATTTAAACAAGCCATATAGCATTACATTAAAAATAACACATAATGAAGAGTTAAACTTTAAATTTACATTATCATAAGAATTGTTTATTTACTGGCGATAACTAACAATTTCGTATATTAAAGCTTGTGTAGAAAATTTATAATCTCTTTTTGCTGCTATTATATTACAAGAAAGTGTTGCTGAAAAATCGATTTTCCAATTATCGATTAATTTTGCACAAATCAGTCATACTGTCGATAGTCTCGATATTTTTTCTATTTCTGTACAGGTAGCAAACGAGCCTAAGGTCCACTTGATGGTAAGTTGTCAGTTATGTACATTTTTCAACCCAAGTACAATTGGACTGTATTTGGGGTAGGCAATAGGCATGGGCGCTTCTCCAAGAAACACAAAAATGGTTCACGGAGAATTTGAAGTGTTCCTCCTCTATCTGCTACATCAGTACTACATGAGTTCTTAAACGTGGCGACGGAAGTCCAAAGTACTAGTACTATCCACCTAAGTTCTGAATAGCATCGATGATACCGAAAATATAGTAGTGCTATTCAAGAAAATACTTTATTTCCGTCGGCTTTTTCTTTTGATCTACCCCAGCCTAAGAGGGGCACGAAGCCTGAACTAATGAATTATTATACTTTATTGTAGTGACTTTCATGTGGCATATGTATTAGAGTATTATGTACCATATAATGATTAAAATCTTTTGACTTTGAATTTGAACTATCGATATAATCGACAGTACCTATATTATCGATATCGTAATCGACATTATGAATGATTTGCACTCTATTGTCTATCGAGAGAATCGATTTCCCGGCAACACTGTTACAATGGTACATGGAACCATCTTGAAAACAAACGTACGTTATGTTAATGGAGTTACGTCTAAGTTAAATTGCATTTGGTATTAAGCATGTGTATGTAACACTTACAAACTTTGTCTCTATTCAAATTTACTAAAGCCCATGTCTGATACAAAATATTTTGTATTTTTACAATATAAAATAAATAGATTTGTTTATTATTATAAGTAACTTTGATTTTATTAAACTAAATATTGGTATTGTATATATATACACAAAATTGCCATAACAAAAGTTGTTTTTGGAATAAGATATTATAGCACTACTTTTCAGTTTTGGTACTAAGGCTAATATGTTAACAAACTTGATTTAAAGTTAATTTAGACCTAACAATCTGATTAAAGTGAATGTGTATTTTATATATATTTTTCATTAATACATTAGTATGTGATTGTGAATTTAGTAGAACAGGATTGACCAATTTATAAAAGTGTACTTTTTATTGAGAAGAACAAATGTCGCTATATGATTATTAATATTTCAATATAAATTATTTTTAATTTCTGCATTTCCTACGAACAATATTTCATACAGACATGGGCTGTAGTAAGCAAAAACGAGGTGCCTTCACACAAACAAAAAACAAACCAATCACATCCAAATTTATAACACTACAGAATTATACTTCGGTCGCTAAATCTTGTCAGCTCGAAATTTAGAAATGATTATGGATCTATTTGATATCCGTGACACACAAAAAGTTTGTCCGTTTCGTTACATTTTTTTTATCGTATAAACGCGGCAAATGAGCATGCACTCCACCTAAGATTGGTAAGTGGTCACTGTCCCCTATGGGTATTAGTGATCATCGATAATTTTAATTGAATCGTATCTGTAGGGCCACTCTGTACTTCCGTCAACAAAGTTTCGGATCCGACCGAAAAACATAACGTAAATTAGCTGTATGACTCTACTCTACCTACTCTACCTACTCTACCTACTCTACCTACTCTGTATGACTTATCGACAGACAGGTTTCGAACGGGCTTAAAGCTAGTAACAGAGTACGCTTTACCTGTCAGATGACAAAAATCATTAATTCTCCGTTAGTTTAGGCAGTTTAACTCTTTCCGTGAGGTCATACAGGGTAGTAAATGTGCGAAACTTTGTACAAAACTACGGGGTTCGGGCGTACAGAGTGACCCTACTGAGGTTGACCACGTATGCGTTACTACCACCGAGGTCCAAGACGTTCGCTTCGTGCGTAAGTATAGCTCACAACCACGCCTTTCCAAACCGAAGCACAAGAATTGCTTCACAAATCAAAACTTCGAACTGACCAAGACTCAGCGGCAATAATCATTACTTTTTTCATAAGTCTCAAAAACCCGTACAGTTAATAACATACATCGCACGATTAATAATACACGTAGACTAGAAATTAGAACAACATTACACGCTAAAACAACGATTGGTCGATTCTCACTAGAATTACACAACAGTCAACGAGGAAGAACCGAACATCGACTACGCAAAATTTGTTTTTTCTAATTGACGTAAGACATTATTTTGATAATATGCTGACGAGCTGCTATCATAGACACAAGAAGGAACGTAACTTAGCACTAAAATGGAAATCATAAAAAGTTGCTCGAGAAGAAAAGTATTATTTACCAGTTCCTCATATTTAAAAGAGTAAGATAAGAATACTTGAAACAATCATCAAAATCAAAACAATGGTATATAAAAATAAAAAAATGTTTAAAATTTTGATTTAAGACACAAGTCCAAATCAGAGGACAAGATGTCAAAGGCATTATTAAATATCCTCTATTTCTGATTGAAAGTATATTTTAATTCAGAACTGAAATCTTCCATACGTACAAGTTTTTGACCTAAATCCAATTGGAATTAAAAAAAAAAATAAAAATAAAAATTGGAATTCTTAAAATGTATTATCCTAGTCTGTTCACACAGATAGTGGTCACAGTCAGACCACAGTCTGTTCTTTTGTATGGATAATTATGGACTTTGAAAGTCTAAAGTACACTTTAGATAGAGTAATTGAATTATGTTATTTAGATGTTTGGAATATTAATATATCAGTACTTTTAAACGAAAACAATCCTTTAAAATATTTTACGGTATATTTGTGCCTGTAAATAAATAAATTATTTTTTAGAATTCTTACACAAAAGTTATAATTTATTAACTATCTTTTAGTTCCATTTTATTGGTGTTATTAATTGCTATATACAAATCGTATTGGTATAATTTTTATTGAAATATTTAACATAATAATGCATTAAAACATTTAAAACTTGTGTCTATAAACAGCATAATCATGTAAATAGCCAATTCTCATGAACTATTTAATAATAAATTTTTACTAAGCATCTTGCCGATTTTCAAAATTTAAAAATACAGTCACATGTTTAGTAAATGACCATTCGAGTTTTCAAAAATATTATATATTAGCATATCTTGCCTTTCATGTACTAGAAAACTGGAAAAAAAATGTTTTCTGATATTTTTTCGGATTTCGTACCCAAAGGGTAAATACGGGACTCTATTTCTAAGACTCCGCTTTCCGTCTGTCTGTCACCAGGCTGTATCCCTTCAACTGTGATAGGTAGACAGTAGAAATTTTCACACAAGATGTATCTCTGTTGCCGTTGTAACAACAAATACTAAAAACAGAATAAAATTGATATTTAAGTGGATTCCTTTACAACAAACGTAAATTTTTTGCAGGACTATTAACGTACAGAATCATGATGAAGTGCGACTCGCACTTGCCAGTTTTTTTAAACAATCGTTTCACAACAAAGCAGATATATAATTCGTATATCACTGAACACCCAGAAAGGATTTTCTAATCCATGGAACACATATATTTGATTCTTTTGGACCCAATATATGGCATTATTGTCGAGATAACTTCACAATGGTCACAAACTTACTAAACATATGACGTTAAACAATGTTATACATAAATTTTTAAATAATCTATTTACATACAAAGAAAATTACATTTTTTAAATTCACTTCAGATGTCTGTCTAGCGACGTTCATCAATATTCAATACTTCAAAACAACGCATCAAATGCTTATTTAATATGCAACATGAAATATATTATAATATAATATTATTTATGTTACATTTTAATTTACGTGTTAATTTATTTTGTGCATTTAAATTCTAGAGACCGTTCCGTAAAATTCAAACTATGTATATAATAAAAGTTAAAGATTTATATCCTTATTAATAATATTAAGAAAAATAATATGATTGTACAACCCGTCACGGTTTGAGCATTGGACATAAGATGAATTGAATGAGAAAAGTAGGTATCGACATTCTGGGTAACATTGACAATCTGGGTAAATCTGTGTAAGTCTGGGTAAGTCTGTGTAAGTCTGGGTAAGTCTGGGTAAGTCTAGGTAAGCCTGGCAGTATAAACTAAACGCAATTCTTATTTTTTAACCATGGGAGCAATAACCAAACCACAAAAATTAACAAAATAAAGATATACACATTTCTGTGGCTTTGGGAAACACAAGTAATTTCTCCGCTTCTTTGCTTTAATAACGTATTAATTAAAATGTTCAATTTTACAAGACAGTAATCTGGGATGAATTGTAAAATTCCTTTGATTATTTTTTGTAAATAAAATCCCTTATAAAATAGAACTTTACAACATAATATATTTTTTAAGTAAAATTACAAGACTTTAATGCAGTTTTTACGCTATGATTGTCCCTATTAGCCCTTGTGCGACGGACCTCTATGAGTCGTCACTACATAAATGCATGTGCAGAAATATTTTTCTGCACATATTTAGTGCACTAAAGGTCAAACAATATTGCTGCCTTAATTTTTTTATACATATAAAATAGAGTTAAATTAAATAACTTATTTCTCATTGATAATTAAGTTTTGAGATCCGTGACGGAAATATTAAAAAAGGTCGCATAGACCTAGTGTTAATTTTTGGTATCATTTCGATTACAATTTTAATTTTATATTTAAACATACACAATTAAGAGCAAAGCATGAAACCTTATTGACATACCACATGCCATCCGCCATTTTGTTTCAAAAATCTTTTTAGGGTTCTTTAATTAATTTATTTATTTATTTATAACCAAGGATCACTATATTACTAGATCTATGCTGTTTTTCCGTCCATCGTTATTTTATAGTTGCTACAAGTACCATAACAACAAATAGTCAACTAAAGAAACTAAGAAAAAAAAGTAATTTCTGAGCGTTTTTCCACCTTATATTTTCAATAATGATAGGTAGCCAATTCTTTTTCTCAAAAAGTCTATTACTGCATTATAGCTACCATAACAATAATAACCATTTAAGTAAGTTAACTATTATAACAAATTACTGGTTAGTTATATTTAATATTGCACGGTACGAAACCCTTGGTGAGCTTCCCATTTTTTCCCATCCCAAGTTATCCCATTTTTTCAAAATGGCAGGCAGTAAGTATGCCAAAGTTTCTTACAAAAATCATTCCGAACTTATTAAAATTGAATGTAGGCACCATATATTGTTCCGATATACATTCACTCATATACAAGCGGTTTGTTCGTTTGTACGTCGCTACAAATGCAATTCCTTTAGGAACTATTGTGATAGTGCAAAATAATGATATCTGTGTATATAAGCGTCTGAATATAATGTCGCAGGCGGTACGTGGAATACAGCATATTGTGAAATGGCCGAGACTTATTGTGCTATGACATTTATAATATAAATTGTTTATCATTTACTTTTATTTTATATATAAAAAATTCGTGTTACAATATTTATTTACTAATTTTAAAAAATAACGGGTTGATTTAATGAAATTCCGCAAAGATGTGTAACTTTGTCCAACGTAAAATATAGGCTTTATTTTTATTTCGATTAAAAATCGCGATATTTTTATTACAAATTGAAAGTTACTGGCAGGTCAAAAATAAAATTATGTGTATATGTACGTCGTTTCTCACAGTGAAAATATTATTTCTGTGAGTGACTACGATAACACCTTGTCATTTATTTATTTTGCCCTGTTACACGAATCAAGATGTACTTTCAATTTTAGCACCGAGAAATTTCATTAAATTTCTAATTTGGTTAACACTGTCGTGTTGTCCATACGTTTTATTTTAATATAAACCAGACGAAATTAAAGAATCTCTTTAATACATTTTTATGCTTATAGCCTTTGATAGATGTACCATAGAGCAACCATGCCTTGTAAAAAGCACTATAACATGGTGATATCACAATATGCCGGATTCCGCGAAGCGCCTACGACATGCATTAACCATATTCCTTCCCTACCTATATTTAGTCTTATATACTGAAAGGCATGTCATGAAGCATTATTATTTATTATTAATATTATCATTATTGCCATTTAAAACTGCGGGCTTTCTGTTTAATTATTAATTGTATAGCGTAATTATATATAGTCGTATCATAATTATAATTACATAGAGAATGCATTATAGAGAATTATAATTACATAGAAAATGGGTAAATGCACAAATATTTACAACAATTTAAGGTTTTTTAAATAATTTTACGTATTTTCAGGTGTTATATTGTGTCTACTAGTTGCAATAATGAAATGTGCAGTAGCATTCATCGAAATAAAGTGCTTATTCAATACATAAATGTATCACAAAATATTTTCGCGAACACAAAACCCGCAGTTTTAATAGTGAATATAGTTACATTATTATTTATTTATTAATTAATACAATGTATAATAACACTAGATTAACTATCAAGATGAACGCTGATGCCCGGACAAAGGTACATTTTGGGGTACACGTGACACCCATATTATGTTTAGTTAAAGTTTAGGACCCAATAATACTAAAGATTAAAATATTTTTGAAAGTTTAGCTCTATATAATGGTATATTAAAAAAGAAGTGCTTGGAGACACCGGTTTTCATATTTTTGCATAAATAACATATACAAAAAAAATAATAATTCTTGTTTGTGATTATTTATAAAAATATATAAATACTAGCTGACCCAGCAAACGTTGCTCTGCCATGAAAAAAAAAATTATAAAAAAAATGGGGGTTGATGCTAGAAGGGTGAAAATTTAGGGTCGTATGTATTTTCTAATCCCGTATTATAAAAAAATAAAAAAAATAAAATTTGTCCAAAAAATAAAAAACAGATGTTAGGGGTGGATAACCCTTTTCACTTAGGGGGATGAAAAATAGATGTTGGCCGATTCTCAGACCTACTGAATATGCATGCAAAATTTGGTTAAAATCGGTAAAGCCGTTTCGGAGGAGTACGAAGACAAACATTGTGACACGAGAATTTTATATATTAGATAAGAAAAGCAAAAACAAATATTCATTCAAAATAACCATCCTCATAATTATTATATTATTCATACGTATATCTTTAATGTTGTACAATTTTTAACATAAGTCGAGTCCAATAATTGTGTTTTTAATTTTTTTTTAACTATCGCTAAACATAATATGGGTGTTATTACAGCTACCCCTAAGGCATAAATAGCCTACATTTTATAATAAATCGATTACATTTTAATTAATTATTGTAAATAAACATCGTTGTTGATTTGGAACTGATGTAAATATCCTCTATGAACGCTAAGTGCGGGGGGAATTGACAAATTATATAATAATTGACAAATAAATTGGATGTGCAATAATAATTAATTGAAAACATCGCCCTAAATTATAGTTATAATTGTTAATTACAGGTATCACAACTTCGCTAAATAATATTTTTAATATAAGTCTCAAGTAAATAAATAAAATAAAATCTCAAATTAAGTTATTAGTCAGTTTGATAATAAATTTATAATTTTTCTTTATTTTAGTTTATGAGATATTTATTTAATTTTAGTTAAGGAAAAATAATGATATATGTTAAATATTTTTAGAAAAAGTAATAAAAAAAATTGCAAATGAATTCGGTTATGGTATCAAACTGACTCCATAAGCGAGATTATTTAATATGGCATATTTTTCGTCTATACAAACATTTAATATCAGTTGGAGATAACATAGACAATTTTTTTAAAAAATAAACTGAACCGAGAAAGATAATGTAAGGTTAGTAAGAAAATGTACAGGTGTACTAAAGACTAAAATAAAAAAAGGAAGATAAAATCTGATAGTTTTTTTAAAGAAAAATGTTGAGAAATATAAGTTTTTCAACTGTGTAATTAAAGTTTTGCGTCGCATGACATGTGCATGTTATTGTTTTATTTTTATTTACATTTATTTCCTATTTTATACAAATCCCTGACAGAATATTTCGAAAAATATAAGAATTTTAGCTGTGTTACTAATGTTTTGCATCGCATGACATATGAATGTTTTTATATTCTTTTTTTTATATTTACATTTATGTCCTATTTTATACAAATCTCTGACAGAATATTTAACTAAAGCATATATACAATATAAAAAAATACTAAATAAAATATTTTTAATATATCAAAACATGCCACATTAAACATCCGTTTCCAAGAACAATTAAAATAACAAAAAAGTCAACATACAACCGGAATATGGGAGATCTCGTTACTGCGTAGCGGCAACACCGATCAGTTTCACCCGCTCAGTATTGGTGGAGTGGTATAGTTCTGTGTGCACGGTACCAACTCACGGAATTCGCACTGATTGAAGCACTTTACTGGCCTGGAATACAGAAAATTAACTTTTAGGATCAGTGTAATGTTAAAAACTACATATGTGTATGGCAGCCGCCGCACACCACCGAGGGTTTCTAATTTAGTCTATATTTATAGCTATGCAACTGTGATCAACCTCTTATACTCAATGGGCGGCAATCACTACTTACTATCCAGTGGACTGCACGCTCGTTTGCTACCGGATTAAATAAATACGATTTGTGATGGAAGTCAAGAAGAAGAAGAAGGAAGGATATATGTACCTCATACTCTGCGCCGCCCGCCATGAGCCCGGTGACACATAGCAGCTGGTACTGTCTAACGCGCAGGGCCGCAGCGCCGCGCCGCAACAGCCGCAGATACGATTTCGTTAGTGTAGTGAGTGCAAATGCGACGTGTAGACTTATTAACTTCAATTATTAACTTACCAAGTGGGCCGCGTACTCTTCCACTAACACGTAGTTTTTTCTCCTGTTGTACGATTTGTGATGGAAGTCAAGAAGAAGAAGAAGGAAGGATATATCTACCTCATATTCAGCGTCGTCCGCCATGAGCCTGGTGACGCACAGCAGCTGGTACTGCCGCGCGCGCAGGGCCGCAGCGCCGCGCCGCAACAGCCGCAGCGCCGCGCTGCACGCCGCCGAGCCGCCACCACACCACCGCGGATTACCAATTAAGTCTATAGAGACTATGTCTCTTATACGATTGCGATATTCCATGGGCGGCAGTCACCACTTACTATCTGTTGGACTGCATGCTCGTTTGCTACCGTATACGATAAGAAAAAAGATATTTACCACGAAGGGGGTCGCGTGCGTTTTAACCAGCACTTAAGACAACCGGCAGTGTTTTTTTCCTTTTATATGACTTGTGGTGGAAGATAGAAATATGTATTTACCTCACCTTACCTTTTGATTTGTTTACCTTTGAGATAAAAATATGTATTTACCTCATACTCAGCGTCGTCCGCCATGTGCCCGGTGACGCACAGCATCTGGT
>DWNR01002768.1:0-12558 GCA_018250455.1 Polygonus leo
GCCAGTGTTGACGGACGCAAAAAGCAAACGGCTTTTTTATGGAAATGGCACCATTAATCCGGGAAAATAAAATATGTTCGACGACAAAGCGACTTGTTCCGGAAATGATACACTCCAAAGGGTACGTCGCTACATAAATTTATCTGCCTGCGAGCAAAAAACTCCGCATAAAGGACTTAATACGCTCATCTTATCGATCTCGAAGATAACTTTAGCTTTCGTGTTTTCGCTTATACACTTATGAGTTGCGCAAAGAGAAATTATTGATAAATGTTGTTTTCACGTGGTTGGAATAACTCGCTTACGACGTGACTTAATCAACCTTATGTTGGCACTTGAACATGGCGAAGGTATGTATGATCGGAAATGTCAGCTTCACACTTATCGATATGAAAAGACGCCTACATTTTAACAAAAGTTCGCGGCTTGGGAAGAAGCGTGTGAAGTCTTGCGCAGAGAAATTTAATAATTCACTAACTCATTTTTATGTTTTGTAACGTAAAGGTAGAGAGTAAAGTCGCCTGCAATGTAATGGTAAGTGGTCACTGTTGCCCACGAATATTCGTAATAATGCCAAGTACCTTGAAAATTAAGATGTTTACTTCGTGTGCCTTGCTATATCTTAAAAGAAGAATTGCTTCAGGTTGGCAAATTACTTTAGGGTAGTGAATCATGAGGGCGGGGATGGTATCTCGCCGGTCAGACTATACGAGTACTACCCCCTGAAAAGTCACTTTGTCCTATAAATCACACAACTATCAAACTATACCATCCAGTAACCTGTTTCTTTAGAGTTTCTCGATTATATTAGTGCAGCTGATTCCTACTACCTATTTATTTCCACAAAGTGGACCTAACTTAAGACAAGGACATTCTTCGTGTAGTCCATCAATTATGCCGATAACTCAAGCCTCGCGTTCCGAGTCATAAAATCTAATAGCGCATAATTTACCGTTTAATAAATTCGCTTTGTCTTGCAAAGATAAAGATAGATTTTCATAAAGTTTCTTAGTAATGCATTAATGTTATGGCTACTTTATGATTCAAATTCACAGATTGCAACTAAACTACCAAATAATTCAGATAACCACAGAGTACGTTACAAGAATCTGCGTTTTAGCTTATAGTAATTTTTGATAAGCAAATTCGAACAAATTAAATTTATTATGTTGATTAAATTATGTACTGAATAGCGGAGTGGCTTATTAGGCAAAAAAGTATAGCGCTACGATCACCATATTCATTTTCTTACATGCTGCCCATCTTAGCATACAAAGTAGGTACGAGTATGTCCTGTCCAAGTTTCACAATATAGTATGGGAGAAAATTTATTTGTCTCCCGTACAAAAAAATCTATCTTAAAAAATAATTTTAACTTCTTTCATCTGAAAAACATGCAACGAAATGACTTCAACGAAACAATCAGCGACTCTACTTCAAAACCGGGTCGCATTTGCTATTTCTCAATTGTTGCAAAGACGTGAAGGAGACATTGCCTTGTGATAGCGACTACTGGCTTACCTGTTGAACGTTTACCGCTAGTTCAACAAAAAAAAAACAGCATAATTTTCGCGATTTATACATTGTTCAGATTCCGTGTGACCGCGATCATAAAAACGTGTTCAGAATTCATTCACATGTGTTACGATGGTGGACCTGTTGCGTGGTGTATAATTACGATATCTGCCTCGCCCGCATCAGGGACCTGTTCTGTTGACGTCGTCAGGACATACAGCTGCCATTGGTCGAAAGGGATATTCATTAAATTTTGTTTTCTCGGATGTCTTATCGTTTTTGTTTGCAGCCTACTAGTATTAGAATCCTTACTAACAAAGAATAAGAATTATAAGAAAGTAGACAATATATCACTTACCTATTTTAAACCCTATTTTAAACCCAAAGACAGACTTTCGGCACTTTTCATTAGTGTCCAAGAAGGTAATATAATTGACGTAATTTTACATCCTAATATCTTGACATTTTTACTATTTTATTAATGGCAACAACTAACAATTATTAGGAGAATCTTTTTAACATTTCCACTACTTTTAATTAAATAGGTACAGGTGCATACTTTTTTGTAAAAAAAAGATGATGCTTTTACATTTTCTTCGAAGACTTATCATACATGTAATATCGCTAGAATTATTAACGCAATTAAAGTAACTGAATCTACACTTATTGAGACGATAGAGATAGGAGACGGTGCTCTGAAATATTAGTCAATCTTTGTATCTGTTATTACCATCTCGGATTTAATGAGCGAATTAATTGGAATGCGAACGGCGGCCGTTAGCGTAATTATGGTTTCGACTGGTTTCAACCAACGCAACCTTCGTATAGAAAGAAGGTAGGTACCTATACCAGTAGTAGTGATACCAGTACCACCATACAACGATCTCTACATATAATAAATCTGTAACTTATCGCTGTCTGTACATTTAAGATATTTAAGAGAAATCGTTACTAGGTCTTTATTAAGGAATAGAACCCAAAACAAACGTTTGTCTTTGCGTTTGTGCACGCTAATTACAGAAACGGCTGATTCGATTTGATAGAAGTTTTCACTGATGTATTGCGGCAAACTTAACATTA
The DNA here is from genome assembly GCA_018250455.1 of Polygonus leo. Taxonomy (NCBI): domain Eukaryota; kingdom Metazoa; phylum Arthropoda; class Insecta; order Lepidoptera; family Hesperiidae; genus Polygonus; species Polygonus leo. Next base: position 2,596 of record DWNR01002768.1, read on the forward strand.
ATTATTTGTTTAATTTCAATTGCTTCATAAATAATGTCAATTTTATTATGACAGTTTTTCAGAAAAATTATGTCGTACCTGAATTTGTGCAATACCAAGTTGCTAGTATTAAATATATGTACGTACATCAACTAAGAGATAGAATGTCTTAACGCGCTGAGATATATAAATGTTAAGTTTCTTCTAAGGAAATTGTACTTATCTGGAGGCATGAAAGTAGCAAGCTGGAGTGACCTTATATCTGCAATACCTACTTACCTAGCTGGGTATCGGAATATCGAAAAGAACAGAACAGCTGCAGGTAAAATGTCTCCATTTTTCGATGTTCTTTTATTGACAATAGTCACTTTTCTGATAACGAACACCGTCTAACATCATCTCTGTCATCAGGAGGCGTGGTTGCCGGCTATACTTGTACACGAGGCGAACATCTTAGTCCTCAGGGGCAGCTAGGGGATAAAATCGTTCTTAGGAATGATTACTAATGTCCTTAGGCGGCTGTGACCAGGTGGACTGCTTACCCGCTTGCTACCTTTATAAGATAAAAAGTCTTCTCTCTGAATGAAAATGATTGAGCTATAGGCATGGTTTCAAAAATGGGCAACAGAAACCATTCAGCATCTATTGATTCCATTTTTATTTGCTAATTCTATAAAATATAACATAAAACATGTGTAAATAGCCGATATTATCAATATTTCCATAACAGTATACTTTAGTACTATAGAAGTAGGTACATAAAACAGTTTATTTTTTAAAAGTAAATAACAGTAGGGCGACACCTGTCTTTAGCTAGCCCTCATAATATCTATTATCACCTCAGTATTGCAGTTTTTTTCACATAATAATTTAATATCTTATCTGCTAAGTGTAACTACCACCTTCCAACAAGAGTACAAAACAAAAAACGATATGCTCGCTCGTGAAACACATCTGTGTTCTCTCTGGGCTGGTATCCACTTACTACTAATACATAATACACAATATACGTAATATATCTATCGTATCTATCCATCAAAATTGAATTCTAAGTGTATTTGAAACCTTCCCTTAAGGTGTGGTGATTGTAGTACACATTACACACACTTTACTCTAGAATTGAAGTACTGTTCTGAGTTAAAACATAGAGGAGAAGCAGACAAACGAAAATTTTGTCGAAAAAGAAATGTTGTTTTATTTATATAGTAATGATATAGCAATGTATTTTTTTAATATTACACAGTAAATTATTAGTACAAAATTATGACATTACGTATTTTTTAAATAATTATACTAAATCTCCTCAAGATGTATTCAACTGTTTGATAGTAATCCTACGACACACAATTTTGTTTCTTTTTTTATATAGGATGGCATTGTTCAAATAACCAGTTCGCCAAGTGGTAGAACTCATATAGTTCGACCGTGGAGGTACCACCGCCAACCTTATCTGTGGTCACCCTCAAGTACGATTTAATCGTGCTTGGGGATGATCGCCCATGGTGGGCGGCAGTGACCCCTGACCATCAGATGGACTGCATGTTCGTTTGCTTTAAGACGAAAAAAAACCATGCCTCATAAACCTACTTAGACTTTTACTGTACCTATAAAATTAGCTAACAGTCCACTTAAAGGCAAATGATTACTGCTACCCATAGATATCTGTTCCTAACTAACCTCAATACTGATGCCCTACAGTGAACTGTTGAGAGGCGTTGCTGTTCAACATATCCCTAAATTAAGATGTTTCCCCGTTTTTAAACAATTTATTTAATATTGGATATTCATAAAGTAAACAGGTTTTGAATATCCAATATTAAATGAATTGTGTGAAAACAAATTTATATTAATTAATTTATGATATTGTGCAACAGTGATACCTGATATAGAGCTACTTGCAATTTTATTAGTCTAAGTAGTATGAGATTTATCATATTTGCTTACCTACCTAACGTAGGTAGGATATATTTTTTTGTTTACCAACAGTTTGGTTCTTAAGACAAGCAGTTACAGTGAAAGTATGTAAAAATACTTATATTTTTTATTAAATAACACTAACACGCTAATTAGATGTTGGTATATTAATCGGTCAGTACATCACACGTAGGTATCTGTAATATTTTCTGGACCTTTTCAATTCTTCGAATGGGTTAGATTGTAACATACTGAGCGTTCTTAAGAGAAATATTAAGAAAATTTTAAAATATAGACACATGCCAATACAAATTTTGCAGTCATATGTACTTAATATGGACCTTTGGAGAAGATCCAATTAAACAAAGAAACAATTTATACAAAGGTTACAGCCTTTGCAAAACGTGACTCCTGAGTTGTAATTAACGAAGAGTTAATTCTCAGTATATTACGAGAAAATGCTGCATTAACTTATTAATACATATTTTATGAATTGACGTTCTGGTCGACCCACAGCAGTTATATACAGATATTACGAATTGACAAGTATGTCAGTCACGTCAATATCTGCAGACAGGCAGCTGGCTAGGGTTTTTGTAATGAAGTTCGTCATGTATAAATTGAAGGCTTCAAACTGAATATTATTTAGTAAATGTCAATGGAGCCCGGAGCGGCAAGTGCACGCACTACTCAATGTATACGCTATTAATGCGAAATAACTACAATTGGGACAACGCCGACGTTTGGCGTGCTCAACCGGCCCCTGGAAGGCGACGGAAGCCTGTCACAGGCGCAATTACAGTACCGAGAATCGGCATTAGTTCGTCGGGCTGAACTATTTATGTAAAATAAGAGCAGCACCACGTACGGGGAAACGGCGATCGCACGCATCGCTCATTAAGCACTTTAGAGCAAATTGAGGAGCAGAAAAAGTTGGACGAGACGTGGCACTACATCGCGTGGTCAATTAAAATGTAGCCGCGCTGCCGACCGAGTGGCACTCGGTACAAACAACGGTATCCCGTCCATCGAAGTGAGTGGACTCGTTCGGAATTGCCCGTATCCTGCTATCTAAACGACGTTGCAAACAGGACACCTATCGCCACCGTTAATAACGAATAACTACACCAGCTTGTTATGGAGTTATTTGACACGCAACCGGATACAAAAGGATCAATCTTCGTTAATCCTGCAAATGCAAGTCGGTTGCTTAGCAAATCATTACTATTCCCTATTTAGTAAGGTTCGTGTCTTTGTCTTGTTGGTTTAAGTGTTCCCCTTACTATACTTACTATCCTAAGAATGATAAGTTTATACATACGTCCTTAAGGCGTTCAAACTTATTCCGTATTATTTGGGGGAGTCCAAGTGTGACATTTATTATTTAACATACTGTAATGTACGTGTCATTAACATTAGAAGTAGCAGTTACAACACAAATAATGTCCTAAATGAATATAATGACACATGTGTAAAAACCTACAAAAACTACAGCTACTAAAGTATTAAGCAATTGTCAGTGATAATTAATTTTAGCCTGCAGAGGCACCACCATCATATTTAGGTCTACGTTACTAAGTTCTGGTGTTAAAAATTATATTAAAGTTTGATAAAGGACGAGGACGTGTTCATTCTTTAAATCTTAAGCAGTATCGTTAGCATTCGTGTTGACCTCAACTAAACCCGAATGTTATTTGTGGTCTGCTTAGCTGTCAATGGGCGGCAATGTCCACTTAATAATACCAAATGCACTGCACGTATAGACTGCTCCAATTTCATAAAACCACAGAATCATTGGCAACACGAAAGTGGTTCGGTAAGTCAGAGTACGTTTTACAAGTCACTGTGGTAGCCGGCCATTATTAAACAAATATATTCGTGCGTTCCATTACACCTGAGAGCTGCGGGTAGTCATGACTTGTGGATTGCGCGGGCGCAGCCTGTATGCCTACGCGCCAGATCCAGTGGAACAAGTTTAGACACACTTAGGGGTCGCAAGCTGAGACAATATGTGTTTAGTAAACAATAGCCTTGTTTAAAAAACAATAGTCTCAGCCTGAAAGGAGACCTGTGCCTAGTAATGGAACAACATTTGGCTGCTAATAGAACAATAATTTTGATATTAGAAATGAACTATTTTTTAACTTTTCCTGTGGTATCACCACAAGAAATAAGGCGATGCTAGGTAGGCTCGGAGTTCTGTGACCTACCTCGAACCAAAATCTAATCTTAGAGAGGTAGACTCTATGCGCAATTACGAGTATAACTTCATCACGAAAAAAAGTTTAAGTATTCTTATCTCTCATAGCCTCACATGCACACTAAACGAACAATTTAAAATTTCGTACGTAAATATACAAAAAGTAATACAATCATAAATGCATTTGTGGATAGCAGTAAAAAAAATTATATCTATTTATGGTAGGTAAATCGGGGAATGTAACGTCTTCCTATACGGTCTCCTAGTACTATATAGCAACATTGAAATATTACATTATTATATAAAAAAAAATTAAATAGGTATATAAGGTGAACAATTTAAAAGGAAAAATATATTTTTATATATACAAATCAAGTCCAGTATTACGAGTCCCTACAACATTTCATATTATTTCATCTTGCCGAACAAAACTTTCTAAATAATTACGGATGTACAAAAACTAAATGATATTGTCTAAAACTAGGTTTTGTTCTAAGGCGAACTAATTGTGTGTCCGACATACATCAATCACGCTGGACGCAACAACGAAAACACTGTTAGTTTTGCCGCCGAATTATTAATTACATTCCCACAAAAAACTCACACACGCCGCCGAAACGCATAAATTTCTTCCTTTTTCACCGCACAAAGGAGTCGGGCGCCCTACAATATAGGAATATAACACTAAACAGATTAACCGCCGGCCACGGTCGTCGCGGCATAATTTTTGGCGCCAGTAGTCCTGCCTCTAGATTAAACTAATATGAAAAGGAAATTGAGTAGAAAATGGATGAAGGTTCTATGTGTCATTAAGGATTGGTTACGCTGCTCGAAAGTGCCGACCGGGCCGTATTTATTTGACTACAGTTAATTGAATTAACATTTCGGTAGTTTTTACGATCTGTTAGTAATGTTCGGAACAAAGTTTAATGGGCACTTATAGATAATAACAATAACATTTACCTGGGTATAGCTTTATAAAGCGACCGCTCGCCTAGTTATTTCCAAATTTATTAACAGTTTACTCTTTCATAGAAGTGTTACTTAAATCACAACTCTACCGTACTCGAGACGCATTTAGCTTAAGGATTACATATCTTTGTACTTTGTTATTTGATTAATAAATATTTACATGTACATATTTTAGATAATCAACTGAATGAGAAAAGTAGGTAATTTGACATATGTAATAATTAGTATCCATACAAAGTAGAGTACAATATATTAAAATTAGAAATTAATTATTATATGGCAACATGTTAAGCAGTAAGCATAAATTACCTTTCAAAATGAATCAAATTATGAAATTATTATTATGATCCCAACGAAAAGGAATTTCAGAAAATAGTTTTCATAACGTGACCCTACACGATTGGTGAGGGTCCACTCGACCCTCGCGGGCGGGCTATGAATAGTAATGGAGTCTAAGGCTCCAGGGACGCAGCCTCCATCCAAATAGCGCTTATGGTGCGTGCTAAATCGACAATACCCCCGGGTACCCGCCTAATAGACCGTTTTATAAACTCACCTATTTCGACCGCGATTTGTTACGACTTAACCAAATGAACCGGAACATTCCCCACTCAGCTAATAATGGTTTGTTTATGTTACTTAATAAGTTAGTCATATTGTTACTATGTTTATGTCTTTTTTAAACCGATAACAGTTACATGTTTAAACTGAACATAGCTTATCAACAGAAAATAAAATGACAGCTGAAAACAGCTGATGCAAAGAATGCTAAATAGGTATAAGCTTGAATCTCAAATGAAACTTAGAATAACGTGTAAGTCAGGTTAACAGGAAAGTTTGTATTAGTAAGGGCTAAGTGCACTGTTTACCATTAAAGTGTGTGTTTTGTATATATATGTAAGTATTGTTATTTTCAGTAGATAGAGTGGCGCTAGGGTCGAAACTGTCTCCTATGCCGTAGAAGGACGACTTGTTTCTTATAGAAGTAGAAGTGTTTGTCAGTTAAATAGTTGTCTGAAGTTCTGTCGCCTTATAATATATAGTACTTGATAGTTTGTCTTATGAAGGAAAGCCTATCATGTATTGAGTAGGTACATGCGAAGGCGAAGGATCTTGCGGCTGAACTCACATTCATGAGCAGGTCCGGTGAGGAAGAGCCCTTGCCGCTCATGGCTTCGGTGGAGGCGCATCACTCACTCACAGCACTCGCGAGGCGCGGCGCAGGCGGCGCGGGCGGTCTGCGTGCGCCGAGCGACCGCGACTGCCGCGCGCCGGCCCCCACCGCACGACGGAGCCCCCACCGCTACCGGCTGCCTCATTTCTCACTATAATTTGCGTGTTGCTCGTTTTTTACCATTATTACTCCCTCGTTTTGTTTTACGTATTATCGAGTGCATCCCGCTCGCACCGGCCGCCATGCGCGGCGAGCGCCGCCCAGATAATAGCCGCGTGCAATTACGTGTCGGCCGCGCGCCGCGACCACGCCACCGCGTATCGGTCCTAGCTGTCCTGATAGACAGCTAGCGCCATCTCTTGACGAGAAGCCACATCGTGCAAACTAACGCATGGGTTTTGTCCTTAATGCCTCTAAAACATAATTATCACTTATAAAACCATTTAATGAAAATACGTGTTATTAGAGCTTTTAAATATTCAACAAAGTTAAAGCAAACATAAACTCAGAACATTATAATTTTAATTTTATTATTATGGGGTGCAAAATATAATAGTTAATTATGAAAAGTCATTCTAACCAATATATACTTATTCTAAAATGTTACTCTCATACTAAATGACAACTAAAATAGATAGTCCATCGTTGTCAGCTGACGCCTCTAATCGACATGTTATGTACGTGTAGTAAGGAATCCCATGCCTTATTGCGTTTGATTAACACCAATGTACTCGCGAAACACACAAGACCACAAAAAAATTGTTATCATGTAACATTTATTAAAATTTAATAAGTTTTCAGCTGTTCCAATTAGAATACATTTGTGTTAGTGTTTCATTTTTTGGAGCTGTAACATTTTTTTGGAGCTGTAACTTCTCAACTTTTCAAACATTAAATATTACCTAATTATCAAGTCAACAATAATGTATGCATTCAATTTAACAATAATAATAACATGCTTTTAATTTCAAACATTTAATTTATTTCAATGAACGTAATCATGAGTGTATATTAGATATATACTCTCTATATGTATATCTCTTAATGAGCGCGCTACGAAATACGTAGCGCGGTGTAGCAAGTGCGTAGACTAATGAAACACGTAGCCACGTATCCACGTAAACACGCATGCCAGGTACAACTCATGTAGTTCAACCGGGGAGGTACCACCGCCACCCTCATAATCCTCCGTGAAACAATACTTGTGTTTCGGTTGGGAGAGGCGTGGTTGCCGGCTATACTTACTTAACACGAGACAAACATCTAGTCCTCAAGGATAGCAACGCATCTGCGGTCAATCTCAGGTACGATTAAATCGTACTGTTATACGTGTAGTAATAGGTCTCGTTTGTACCTTTATACGATAAAAAAACCTAGATTTTCATTAAAATTACGTTACGTGCACAACGATGGACGTGTATTCGTTTCGTCATTTTATCAAATAACAGCAAATAACTTATGCAATATTATGTTATGTCTACCATAAACACTTGTCCGCAATCTTTTAATACAGACTTCTTGTCTTAAAATAGGTACGTTAAAGCAATAACATTATATTATTGTGTGAAATACCACAGTGTGTAAAGCAAAAGACAGAAGCTTTGAGGTTTATTTTATCGCATGCCTATATCGATACGACGGTAATACAATCTTACTTAATCTATAAAATTCTGTCACCGAATAGTTGTTTGTTATCTGATAATAAATTTATCGTGTATACCGATCCTACTAATATTATAAATGCAAAAGTTTGTAAGTATGGATGTTTGTTACTCTTTCACGTAAAAACTACTGAATGGATTTTAATGAAACTTTACATCAGAATCAAACATAGGCATACAATTTTTTCATCATTTTTTTAAGGCAGAACAACGTTTGCGGGGTCAGCTAGTAGACAATAATTATTAAAAATTGGTGAATAACTTTACCAACAAACTTTTTTTGCCATGTATGTAAATTCCGATATTCATTTCGTTATTACATGTGCTAAAATGTGTGAATAATTAAGTAGCAATGTTCTTTCAAAGTGATATTCAAAAATATTTTGATAGTATAAATGAGGAAGATATATTTCTATTCATATTAGAAAAAAAATGTGGTTAATTCGTATTGTTATTGATATACTTGATTGTATGATTAAGTGTAAATATTTATACAACGACTTTATGTTTAAATAGTTTACATAACAAAAAACTGCTATAGTTTTACTTTATATAATGTATCATTACAAGTTTGTGTCATAACAGATACAAGTAGTTTGAAGTAGGCAGGAAAAAACACTTTTTATTTTAATGCTTTTTTTATTAAAATGAACATACATTTTAATCAGAGAACATCTGATTGACAAAACATCTTAAACACTAAATATGGTAACATAAACAATAGAGTACAGGCACTGTTTCAGTTTAGAACGTTCGAAAATAATTAACAATTGCTAATATGCTAAGAAATCACTTTCAACTCGCGACATTTCTGTGACGTAGATATGCAAATACATGTAAATAACATGTAACAATTTGAAAGTTTATTGGCCGATAGCGACCGGCGGTTGGAAATTGTAATGTCCTTGGAATACTGCATAGTTATCCTTAGTAGCGCACTGATATGTACTGATAGGTGCGGTGTATTGTTGGTAGAAACGGTGGTCTCTTACTTGCGTTCGGGCATACAATGCATCCTGGCGTACGTCGTGTCCCCATCCCCCATACATCATTCCACTACCAAACACCGCGCCACTATTGTAACCGTTAGGTGTGTTAGACATAACTTGAGGAGCAACTGATCCGTAGTTAACTGGAACATGCTTCGGCGCAACACTCGGTGCACTTACAGGTGCCATTACGGTCCCGACATTGGGACTTCCGATCATTGAAGGAGACACTGCAATATGACTTTGAACTGAAGTAGTCAGATTGTCCACTTTTTCCTCCACAGGTTTCGTTATTTCGCTTTTATCTTCTTCCTTCGATTTCTTGTTCTTCCTCGAAACATTTGCATGAGTTTTCACGTGTTTAGCCAAATGATCGGAACGCATAAAGCGTTTTGTGCAAAGTTGACATGAGAACCTTTTCTCGCCCGTGTGGGTTCGGAGATGTCTTTGTAGCTCGTCGGATCGCGTGAACCGTTTGCCGCAGAATAACCAATTGCACACAAACGGCCGCTCGCCAGTATGCCAGCGTAGATGCGCTTTCAAATGCGAAGTTTTTCCGTACACTTTGCCGCAGCCTGGGACGTGACAAATGTGTTCCCGTTTAGCACCATCCTTCCCGTAATTCGGTCCGAAGCCTGCGGCTTCAGTGAGGCAATTAGGGCAGCGGCACTTAGCACAACGACGCTGGAGTTCGCGAGCCTCTTCGGTGGTTGCGGTGTTCGTGGGCCAGTAGGCTGGGTACTGCGGGTACGTTGGCAGCTCGCGCCAAGTAGCACCGCACCACACGCCTGATGAAGCGCTGCTGCAGGACGACAGGTCTGAGGCCGGAGATAGCGCATCTCCACGGCCGTATCCGCACCCGTAGCCTCCCATCATATTCATTACCTGTAATAATAAATAATTATTGGTTAAAAACTTGAAAAACTTCTTAAAGTAGGGACTAATTCTAAACACAAAATAATTAACTCAATTATGTTATTAAAGTCCAGTACTTTAGTAAGATTTAAATTTCACGGCTAACAGAGTCCACAAAATAAAATATTATTAGTGTGAAACGACACAAACAAATTTAAG
>DWNR01002769.1:0-12556 GCA_018250455.1 Polygonus leo
GATCACAGATGCGTTGCTACCCCTGAGGACTAAGATGTTCGCCTCGCGTTTAAGTATAGCCGGCCTCTCCAAACCGAAAAACAATAAATTGCTTCATGGAGGATATGATGGTGGCGGTGGTATTTCCCCGGTAGAACTACATGAGTTCTTCCACCTGACATTTCTGGCGGTCTCGCTCGGTCGCAGTTAATATTTACATACGCAACGAACTTCTTGGTTCTCAAAGGTAGCAACGCAAAATGCGTTGCCAGCGTTTGGACAAAGCCGGACATAGTTAGGCTTTTTGAATGCGTGTCCGGTCAAATTAAGAGATGTCCGGTTTTTTCTTAGGTATTTTACGTTTGACCAGCCACCTCGCACCTTAAAAGCGCGAACGAGCGAGCGCCAAGTCTCTGTCACTATTTTTGTTGCGTTATTACTAAGACACAAAATCCTTTTAATTTAAAGTGTCCTATCCAACTATTACATTCGAAGTCATGGCAACTCATTGTAGCGCCAATCTTAGAATTATCTGTGTAGTAATTCTTGTGTTCGGTTTTGTAGAGGCAAATATTATATTCCTGAGGAGAAGCAATGTATCCATATCTGTTGTCCATTTTAAGTACGATTCAGTTCTAATTGGGGTTATTGAGTGGGGGTGTCAAATATCTATAGGCGGCAATGACAGGTGGATCTTGTGTTATTGGGCGGACTGCATGCTTGTTTGCTACCTGTATACAATAATAATAATTAAAAGAACCTTCTTATCAAGCAGACGTCGTTAAACCTATCAACACCACTTGTCAGGTAAAAAATTATCCTAACTCTCAAGTTTCCCCAATTAGACATAAGAGCAGAATTTCATTGAATTAGTTTTGAATATTAACGTGGACGAACATCATAATGAATTGTAGTTTTATATATAGATATAGAGATAAATAAAAAAGCCTTTATAAAGAGGTAAATAAGTAAATATCGTGCTTACGTGGTGTAAAATCGCTTTTTACGATACTAACTTCACGCTCCGAGTGCCATTGTAGCAAATTTTCTTTACTGCCCAACCCCCTTCTTCATAGCGCCAAGAATTGAATTTAAAATTCTAGTGCAGTCTAGCTGTGAAGAAGATTGTCTTAAATACAATAAAATCAGCAATTCTCGCATTCAGTCAGTTTCTGTAAATTTTGATGTCGTTAATAGAGTTTTAGTAAAATTTTATGGAAATTGCATCATTTCTTTTAATGACTATAGGTTTAGAGTAGAGTAGAGACTAGAGGTAGAGTTTTTAGGGTTCTGTAACTAACGGGAACCAACGAGACCCTATTACTAAGACTTCACTTCGTCCCTCCGTCCATCCACCCGTCTGTTTGTCACAGTGTTGTATATTAAAAACCGTAATAGGTACACACTAAAAATTTTCACAGAATATATATATTTAAAAAAATAAGCTAATGATTTAAAAGGATCCTTATAAGAGAAACCGGTATTTTTATTTATTTAGCTTATCTTTTGAACTTGAAATGTTCACAAAATTTGTATTTCCATCGCTACTATAACAACAAATAATAAAAAAGAAAAGATTAAAAATTAAAGGTCCCCATGTAAGGCAAACTGGTATTTTTGGCGTGTGTTCTGCTCCAATAGTTTAGTACTGTAACAATATTATTATGTTAAATTACATCGCCAATTGCCCTATTCATCTTCACACCTGATCCATGTCAAGGATTGGTTATGATTTATAAATGTAGGCACATTTCTGTTGAATTTTATTATTGTTTATGTTCGTTTATTGTTATTCCTGGCCATATTTGCTTAAGGTTACCACTGTAATGTGAGAAGATCGATCGTTTTGGACCTTACCAAGGCTTGTACATCGTGTTGCTTGTACTTATGCAATTATGTCTCTTCGTGTCATGTCTTACACGCATAACCATTTATTTCCAATATTTGTGACATCTTTTTTATGATCAGAAGTTATAATTAAAATAATATATTGTGGCCGTATTTCTGTTTAGGATAAATTAAAATATTGTCATGTTTTGAATTCCTAATTTTTATCTTAATCTCATTATTGTTAGATCATCAATTGCTTGCAGTGGGTTTGAGCTTAAGTTGCTTTATCGAGCAACTTAGTAAGCTAATCAATATATATAAATTAACGAGTCTGTCTGCGGTTTTTAACTTTTTATCTTTGAAGCACTTGGCAGCTTGCGTTGACTACTGAAAATATAATTCTATTCGTATGCACAATCATTTTGCACTTGCATACTTGCGTAACGATGACGTTGTTGTAGGATTTTTTGAAGAATGTGTACATATTTTTCGTAGAGTGTTTTTAACACAAAATCCAAATAAGTCACGCTCGTGTATTGATTGAAAAAAATACATTTATTGAGCCAATGTGCTTAGCAAGTCGTTCACACTTGTCAAAACCAATAAAAGGTACGTAAGTTTTGTTAAAAATATAGATAAGAATTGAGGACCTCCTTTCTAGAAGTCAGTTAAAAAATCAAGCCATTTTAGACGTGTTGTTATTCTGTTTTACCTCCTGCTTCACAATATGCAAATTAGGTATAGTAAGCCTCGGGAAACGTTATGTGCATACTTACAAATATTAATTAAAATATTGCGTTCAATCTCAATTAAGATTAAACGCAAGCAAAACCGCAGCAAAACCCATAGCGTATCCAAAAGAAAAGCATTCCGTTTAGTGGTTCGAGATAAATGACAGGCGATACGGGAGCTAATTTATAAGTTGTTTGACTGATGGAGATTTTGACATTCGTATTCCAGCCGTGCGGTAGCCGAAACCCATTAAGACATTATCGTTTTCTTATCTGTGATATTTGAACACACCTCGCCGGTTTTAATGTTACAGTTTATTCACCTTTTAGTTATTTCTGAGTTCGTTTGTGGACAGTTACTTTGGTTCTTTATTGTTTCGGGCCGTCCTTGCAACTGATGTCACGTGAGATTATGGCTTAGATAGCGCAATTTATTGTTTTGGCACATTTTTGCACTTAAGTGCTTTTGTTTGTTGGATGTTAAATTGTTCATTTCTTTACGACCCAGTAGACTTAACATCTCTCTAATCAGCCTTTTTATTGTTTCGCGTTAATCATCTTGTATCACCAATTGTCTAACTATCAATACAATAATTAGAAAAATTACGTATGCGTTCTGGAAATCGAACCCGGATCCTTACAATGAAAGGTTAGATTCTCAATTCATTATAACATATGGTAATTTTAAATATGTTTCTATTGCAAAATAATACAAAAATAACATTTTCGTTATTTGAGTATCTTGTGTAACAATAGTAAAGATTTTATTTCAGGTGTTTCTCAAGTTCGATCGCAAAACCGGAAGAAGTCGACATTAAGACCAAGATAATAATGAGAGAAGTTGAGAAAATACTCATAATGTTGTTAAAGGACAAGTTTTCTTATTAAAAGTTTGTATTTATAAGTGTTAGCGTGGGTAAGTGGATGCAATCTACGGATTTTACCCCTCGATGCGCTCTTTGCAATGTGAATTTATTTGTGACTTCCGACTCTTTGGAGCGCTTGGGAACGAGTCGTGATGCAGTATTATCTGGAGCAGTGGTCGGCAACCTTTTACAGGCAACGAAATAATGGCAAAACAGCAATGGCAGGCAGCACTTTTCTTATTCGGATAAAGAGGTCGGTAATCATTAAATAGAATTTTGTTAATAACATAGTCATCTTAGTCATAACACTATTACAATTTTTAAGTATTTTATTTTCATTCTTTTTTTCCTAAAGGCTTGCGTTTCATCACAATTTTACCTGATAGTAACTCTTGCGGTCTCAAGCGGACGCTTGCCTAGAAGATGCTTGTTCATTTTTGCATTAAACTATTTCAGGTTATAGCTGTGAGAAAATACAGGTTGAGGGAGAGAGTTCCACTCTTGGACTCATTTATGTGTCAAAAAAGGACGAAACATATATTTTTGTCTACGCCAAAGGGTACTAAGAAAGGTACGTCAAGTTGGGTAAGTCTAAGTAGGATACATCTGAACGTCCGAAACGAAAAAGATGCTGGTGGAATTAAATTTGTACTTTATTGACCCCTCGTACTATTGAATCGTACGTAAGGTTGACAATATATGCTTCGCTACCGCGGAGGACTCCGATGTTTGCCTTGTATATTAAGACTAAGGCAATAATGAGAGAACTATAGAAAAATCTCATTATGTTGTTATAGGACAAGTTTTCTTATTAAATGTATTTATAAGAGTTAGCTCGATTAAGTGGATGCAATCTACGGATTTTACCCCTGGATGCGCTCTTTGCAATGTGATTTTATTTACGACTTCCGACACTTCTGAGCACTTGGGAACGAATCGTGATGCAGTGTTATCGAGAGCAGTGGTCGCTGGTCGGTAACCTTTGAGAATACGGAATAATGGCAAAATAGCACTGGCGAGCCAAAACGGTGGAAAAATAAAACAATTTTCGGGACGTTCTTGTTTCTTGTTTGAACTAAAGGTATTGTAGGTAATTATATAAAATATTGTTAATATTTTAGTTTTGTATTTGGTCTTGGTCTTGGTGTATAGTATAGTTATTTGTAAGAATAGTTTCTTAGGTTCAATAATTTAATTTTAATATATACAAATCAAAATTCCAATGAACATTTAATTAAAATAATGGCATAATGATTAACATACAATAATTTATAAAATAGGATTTATATTAAAATAACATTTTTTTATATAAATAACATACGAAAGTTAATAAATTTTAATAAAAGTTAATATACACGTAGAAACACTGAAAATACCTTATTTGAGTGCAACTTTGCGAGTCGCAAGTAAAAAGCTTGCGGACCACAAGATACAAGTCTTGGGTTGCCGACATCTGATCTAAAGGTCACCTTACTTGAGTTTGTAGAAGTTTCCGATACAACTATAAAGTTCCTCACTCACTCGTAACTGTGTGGAATAAAATTTTCACAGCACTTTGTTTTTCTCGGTTTTGACTTAAAAAATAACTAAAAAAATTTAGCAAAAAGTGCGTCGGCCGGGAATCGAACCCGGATCAACTGCTTGGAAGGCAACTATGCTGACCATTACACCACCGACGCAGATGTTCGTTTGAACGATATTAAGCATTAGAAAGTTCGTGCGAACGTAGCTGCTGAGAATAATTTTATTGAAGGTTTAAATTATTTTGTGTTGGTTCTTGCATGATATGGGATTCTTCAAAAAGGTGTTGAAAGAACTCTCCTTCAAATGTCAATTTATTGTCTGCAACTACTTTGCAATTTTTAATGAAGAATAACTCTTTAATTCTTACATAGCCGATTCTTCATAATAAATTTATGTAAAAAGATACCAGGTTGTAGGACTCATGTAGTTGGACCGGGCAGGTAGCACTGCATCATAATTTTCCGTGAAGCAATTCTTGTATTTTTGTTTGGAGAGGTTTGGTTGTCGGATATACTTACACACGAGGATAATATCCTAAGGATAATGTCCTCAGGTACAGCAAAGCATCTATGATCGACCTCAGTTTCGATTTAATCGTACTCAGGAATGATTATGTCCATGATCCGCAGTGACCCCTTACCATCGAGTTGAATGCATGCTGGTTTGCTACGTTTATACGATAAGAAAAAAAACTTTTGAAGTCTTTTAAAACATCTATAGAGAAAATTATAATTGTGAGTATCGTAAAAGGACTAATTACTGGCGTATACAATGTCATATTATAAATTACGAATTAATTGTATAATTTTAAGAAGTTCCAACCGAGTCAATAATAAATTATCAGCCCATAAGAACATCAACGACAATGTTATTATTAAAGCACGTGAGGCGGTTTCAATCAGCATGGTGATTTATTGCGATGTAAGAACTTAATTTAATGGCGAAATTATGCAGGTCCATCTGCCTAAAGGTCCAATCGGATTGCAAGACAAAAATATTTCTCAGCTCGTTTGCGGATCGTTAAATAAGTTTTTACTGCTTACGACTTTATATATCACTCCCACTGAACGATAATCAAACCAGTAATGATTTAAATCAAATGTACTTTCAATTTACTGTCTAGTTTAACGAGATGGGATGGAAAATCTTTCATATGTCAGCATTTCGTGTAATAAACGTGAAGTCAATTTTTCTCTAGCTGTAAAACCAATACATTTTTCACTATTTGCACTTTCCATTTATCGGATTTAAAAATTACAGTGCATAGACGATATTTTTTGTCTGTGATCTGATAGCGGCTGTCTGTTATAAATGTGAGCGTTTGAATGGAATTTAAAAAGTGGGTTTAAAAATGATATGCTACAGTTATTAAACGTTGATAAATATCAGGAGACGCCATGTATGGACCACACGCACACAAAATAAGTGGCTGATAAACGTGTGGAATTTTATAAACAGCCATTTTAATTCACTGTCTTTAACCAAATTATTCAGAAATTTGTGTAATTTTATTGCGAACGTATTGAAAACGAAATTGAATTGGCTTTCATTACTGTTATCAAGTGGTCTGGCACAGTAACCTTTACATCCTTTAATTTTAGGAAATTATCGCCGCGAATGTTTACTTTCTTTATTGAAATGGATTTATGAAAATTGATCTTTGTAAAAATATCATTCTGGATTTTATCGTCCGTAGTAACTTTTATTGGACAAGTTTTCTTCGTGAAAGCAATAAATACAAGGGTCGTATAATATCGTTATTTGGTGCTGAACATACCACAAAATGACGAAGTAAAAGTCAAAATGGTAGAACTCGGTTTATTTTTTGACTCCGGTGACACTGATACACCTATTTCTTACTTAAATAAACTTATGTCAAAGGTGCAAAGTTTTTGTGAGTTCTCATTTGCAGGCTATGTTAAAAGAGATATCAACCAAACACGAGAAGTTCCAACTTACAGCTAAAATAGATTTGTAATCGACTTCAAGTAAGACTTCAAGATGATTCTTGATCTAGAAATTACATAAAATTCACTAGTAACCCTCAAGAGGGACTACAAAACATATAGAACATACATGTAACGCACGAATAAAATGGCATTTAGGAAAATCTATAGCCACTTAAAGACGTGTACACAATTTCCCACCGGGAATATATTCTAACGTGATTTAGTTTGTATATGGGCATATATGGAACCCACGCACAGAAATATTAGTGTCTGTTTGTGATTTCAAAAAAACTTTTATTTACTTTACTGCATAGCGTGAGTTAATAAAAGCTATATAATAGGGGAAAACGCAGAATGGCGAAATAAAAAAAAAAACAATCTAAAGGAAATCTTGACAAGAATTTATCTTTAATGTATATAAAGATTGGTACAGTTTCTATAAACGTTCTATTCGCGAAAATGTTCGATACCATTTTGGATGGATTTGGATGGATTCAGTTCGTCGAAATCGAAGAAATCATGTAGTGAGCAAAATCCATTCATCCAACACAACAATGTTAGTTATAATACCAAACATCAGTTGACATACGATTGATTTTGGAAATAAGTAATTGACCAATCATGTGCCTACCCTCCTATTTTAAACGCAAGAAATTTTTTACAGAATTATTTTTGAACTGCAATAAATAACAACCATCTCCAAGGTCCGTCTGAAGTAACCGCGAAACTACTAACAAGCAAAAAGATTAAGTTTTTAACAAACAAACCCGCGTGCGGAGGTTCGCAAAAAATATGTAAATAAGGGGGAGGTAAGAGGTAAAGGCGACCTCCTTGCTATGAAACGTAATTCCGCTAGGAGTGCCATTAGGCCGAGGAGCGTACACAGCCAAATGTGTTTTAGGGTATCGTATTGTGACTGGAGAAATTGATGTTTGATAAACCCCAAAACATCGTAGTTCAATGAACTTTTCTCAAGTGCGTAGTATATGGAAATATGTCAATATGTTTTGTAGTAAATGAGGAACTCGTTACTGTCAACCATTTGTTGTGCATATGTTTTGCAAGTTTTATTATGTACTTATTTATTACTTTTAGTTAGTTTTTTGCTCCAGCGGTGTTCGGTTTGGAGAGTCCTGGTTGCCGGCTATACTTTAGGGGTAGCAACGCAACTGGGTTGAATCTTAGTAATCACCAAGTACGATTTAATCGTAATGTCTATGGGTGGCAGTAACCACTTACCAATTGATGGACTGCCTTGTGCATGCATGTTCGCCTCGTTTATAAGTATAGCGGGCAACCACGCCTCTCCAAACCGAAACAAAATAAATTGCTTCACGGAGGGTGGCGGTGGTTCCCCCCCCCCCCCCCCAGGTTGAACTAAACGAGTTCTACCACCTGGCAATAACATCATCAAATATTAAAATCAATATACTCAATGTACAGTAGGTAACTAAATAAAAAACTAATTTCAGCGAAAATTGGAATCACATTGCACAGTCAAAAATATGAGTTAGGATAAAACTTTATGCTGCGTGTCAATGATTGAAATATATTCATTTTAACTAGTGAAATTCAGTTTTAATATGTCGCAGCAGATCCAATATGCTAGGCTATAAATCATTTTTTCGTTATCAACTTATCTCGCAATATACGTAACAAGTCTAGCTCATTAAATTTGAAATGACTTGATTTAAAATGTTTATATTTGTAGGCGTTTGGAACTAACCGCTTTCTTATTATTATTATTTGGATTTGAATATCATCGTAATAATTTGATAGCTTTAACATATTTTCATAAAATTTCTTTTTAAAAATATAGACATGAAAATAACACAAATTAAATATTATTAACTAGCTGACCTGGCAAACGATGTTCTGCCATAAAAAATACAATTATTTTCGCAGTGTATAGCCCAGCCCATACTCGCGGCTATAATGTAGCTTTCTATTGATGAAATAATATTGAATATCGGTACAGTAGTTTTTGAGTTTATTCAATACAAGCAAACAAACAAACTAATTTTACCTCTTTATAAAATATCTTTTCAAATTAAATATTTCTCAAAATATCTCACATTGTGCTAAAATACCCAAAAAACCCTTAGTATTGTGTCTAATGATATGAGTGATTTTAATGGTTACTCATTTAACAGTACGTACACAATAATGTGAAGCACGTTTACTACAATGTGGAGATTAATGGGATATAATGTCACCATTCATTAATTTCATAGCAGGCTTCACATTCAGAACAGTAACATGGTTTAGACACGCCAATTCAATGTTCTGATTGTGTACATCGTTCTGTGTGTAATAGACAATGGTACTTGGTAATTACGAAACAAATCTTAATATAAATAAATCCCCTCTCAATCCTACCACCAAAAAATTTAACCGATTAAAATGTTTTTTTTGCAATGTGGTCCAATGTGGTTTACTACATTTTAAAGACGAGACGCCTGTCCACCAGATACGGTCTCAAAACATGTTTATTCAGATGATTTTTTTAGTCTAGTGATCGCTAAGTAAATTTAAAATAAACAAAAAGGTTGCGTCTTACTTAAGGACTAAATTGATATAAAAGATTGCTTAACTTTCAATTACTTTTTTTGATATTCTTAAATTGTAATTATTTTGTCAGTTGTCGATAGTGTACAAAAATATTCATAAATGATACATTTGCCTGTAAAGCATAAAGTGACTACTCTTATTAACTTTGTTACATACTCAAATGTCATAGAACTGTAGTCGAGACCACATAAAATTTCACATCGGATTATATCTTTTCCAAGAATAAAGCTTTCGCTTTCGTTTAGAAAACACTGAATTCAGCAATCGCTGCGTAGTGAGGACAGCCACATGATTCAGAGATAATGGCAAAAAGAAAACGCCCATTTGCCGGCGTGCGTTAAAGTGGCAAAGCGAACAAATTATGCTAAAAGAAGCGCATATATCCAACGTGCTCGTTATCGCTGACGATACAAAAACTCCACAAGAAAATGTATTAAAAACGCGAGGGCGGTCGCCCCACCGCACGGGCCG
The DNA here is from genome assembly GCA_018250455.1 of Polygonus leo. Taxonomy (NCBI): domain Eukaryota; kingdom Metazoa; phylum Arthropoda; class Insecta; order Lepidoptera; family Hesperiidae; genus Polygonus; species Polygonus leo. The sequence goes on from DWNR01002769.1 coordinate 9,922, forward strand.
CCTCGCTTATTTGATAAATAACCGCCCAAATAATAAATCAGGATGCGAGCGAGGCTGGAGTATTTTGACCCGAATTGAAAGTTATCTGTGCTCGACTGACCAAGTGCAGGAGCGGTGGCGGTGTCGCGACAGGAAGCCTAAACGGGACTTTTTTTGTCGCTTGTTTATTGCTTCGGTTTCCTTGTTTGCGCGCTTCAGACGGGATGGGAGACTGTTTTTATGTCGATAGTGTACCTGATGAGGTCAACGTGGCACTAAACTGAGTTACTGCTTACGAATTTGTGTACTAAAGATTCATATCAAGCGTATAATAAATAGCAAGGACGTTTTAATTTGACATGTCTATGTTAGGCTCCTCCCGGAAGGATACATAATTGGTTTAAACTTGTAACATCAAAATGTTATGAAAGTGACAATTCTCCTAACGTCTGTACGTTAGCCTTAGACCTGTGCCTAAGGCTAAGGTAATTTGTAATATTGCCAAAAGTTTCAGCTTATCTTTGATTTATTCAGTTTCTCTCAGTTATTACTAAAATATCAGACTGAACCGTACTTCCTTTGAAGGCGTAAATATTCATAAAAATTAACGAATTCTAGTTAAGCCGGACTTATTGGCTTAACGGCGGCACGATAGGAGGAAAGGTATTATTTTTGAAAGATAAAATGCAAATGAATGAGATTTGATTTATTTACCTACCAGTTTAGTTTATTTTAATTTTGTGGTCTCTCAATAAATCTTAAATGATCCAGATGCATGTTTTTAAATAAGAAGATCTAGACAAAACTAGGAAGATCAAAACAGAATGAAGAGAGGCATGTAAATAAATAAAAATAGATTTGATTTACGCAATGTCTGTACAAAGATTAGGCCGAATACAACGGCGGGTTTGCATTTAATGAACTAAAAGTCTCGTACGTAGTTTATCTTCCACTGCTTTTTATTCCATTCTCTTCTCTTTTTGGCATCTCCACAATAAACTAGGTAAAAGACAATAGGTACTTTGTAAAATGTGCGTACGACTTTTCCTTCTTTATTGTATTTCATTCTTCTTTACTGACGCCAAAACTTTCAGTTGTATGGACTGTGGAAGAATATCATTCATTTTTATACACACATATGTGATATTGTACATATGTGATATTTGAAGAGTTTAACTGTTTATGATTGCAACTGAACTGTGATAAAGAAACAAAAATCCTCATATATTATTCGTCATATACCATATATTGGATCTAATTGGAGTGTCTGTTTGTAATATAAAAATAACTGCTTTTTACTAAATGCCTATGAAAGAAAATAACATTTTTTACAATTTTTGTCTGTCTGTCTGGAACGGCTGGATAGATTTTGACGGGACTTTCACTGGCAAATAGCTGATGAAATAAGGAGTAATTTAGACTACTTTTATTTCAGAATTATATAATATTATTATAAACGCGGACCGAACTCCACGCGGGCGTAGCCCCGGGCACAGATAAACACACACAGTAAAATATAACGACAGTAATTGAGATATAATATAATATTTGCATTTGTTTATTGTAACTTCTCTAATTTATTATCTATAGTATTTATTTTTTTGCTAATGTTACAGACTGTTACATGATTTCGTATTTGGAATTTGTTATACTAACCATTTTATTTTTAGTCTTTTAGTCATTGATATTTTATGTAGTTTACACGAAAATATATGTTTAGTTTACATAACTTATTCGCGAGTACGAAGGAACTTAACATATAAATTATAGTCTTTACAATTTATCTTTGTTGTTATTTTTCGGAGCAAACTCACAAGTTTAGTTTAAGATAGAGTCTAGTGATATCTAATGACTTTCACATATGAGTGATGGCATTAGTTGAAGCATTTCTGATTAATGTGTTTCCTGATAACCAAGTTGGCTGAAGATTACGAAGGTTTGCCATTATTACTATAGGGAGTTGCTTGGTACACAGATTCACCAACACATAATCACACGAACATTACAACAGATAAAAAAGCATTTAGGCGCAGTTTTCTTCGTATCTTAATGTACAAAAATCCGATGTACACGGTAATCTCCGAAAGTGCTTAACCGTTTTAATCAAATGTTCGATATATATGTAACTTGGTCTCACTGAAGAGATAGGATACTTTGAGACTCGAACAGGCAGTTTAAATAAATCTTGACGATTTATTTAAGGTAGATATGCTCTTGATGATATGGCTAGCCATGCATATAGAATAGGTAAATAAATAGCTGACCAGGCAGACGTTCTACCAGTAACGTTAAATTTACAATGAAAAAATTGAGTTCTAAATCTGGAGAGTTAGACCAAGCTACACATATGTACAAAATTCAGTAGTTTTGCCTTTTTCCCGAACACGTGCACGAACCTACGTATCTACGCATTCCTACTTTCATCACATTCTTCAAACCAAACACTGTAAATACTCGTATGGAAGATGTAAAATAGCGACAATATTATATTATTTATTATTTGCCAGGTGGTAGAACTTACGTAGTTCGACCGGGGAGGTTCCACCGCCACCGTCATAATCCTCCGTGATTTCCGTGAAGCAATTTATTGTGTTACCGTATGGAGAGGCGTGGTTGCCGGGTATACGTAAACGCGAGGCGAACGAACATCTTAGTC
>DWNR01002770.1:0-12556 GCA_018250455.1 Polygonus leo
AAAACTATATATACAAAATGGGGGTTGGTGGTAGAAGGGTGAAAATGTTGGGTTGTATGTATTTTTTAATGCAACATCATAAAAAAAAAAATAAAAAAAATGTTCAAAAAATAAAAAAAATGGAATGGACTATCACTAAGGGGTATGAAGTATTGATGTTGACCGATTCTCAGACCTAACCGACACGCACACAAAATTTCATCGAGCCGTTTCGGAGGACTTTAACCACAAACACCGCGACACGAGAATTTTATATATTATATATTAAGATATGGCAGAACAAAGTTTGCCGGGTCAGATAGATACCAATAAAGCATTTTCCATTCAACTTAGCGCAGTTTCAATGAGATGACTGCACACGTGTAAGATTGACTCATGTACTGGATGAGTAATTATTATATATTTAGTAGTAGTGCAGTGTAATTATATATTATATAATTATATACTATACACGTATAATATTATGCTGCACATGCGCAAAAATTTCAACTAAAAGGAAGTCTTAAAAATGTTGTGGTTTGTTGTCTTGAATTAAAATCTTATCGCATTTAATTTTCCAATTATTAAATATATCAATTAGATCTTTTTCTTTTAGAGACAATTTCATTATTACTTTTTATACCGAAAAATCTCGCCTAAAAGAAATCGCACCTTGCGGAGCTAGAGGCTCGTTGAATGAAAAATAAGAAATCGTTTGATCGTGTGAACTAACATCAATGGGCGGCTCATGTACTCTGAGGTACTCACCTACAATTGGTAATTACATTGCCATTAGAGATCAGTTTGGCGTGGCAGGAATGTGAAACAAAGGTGAACGCAAGTGGGTCAGAATTGCGCTGCGTGGCCTTGCGCGGCTTCGGAGACTGACATAGCCCCCCATCCGCTCGAATGGAACTATCGTAGAGCTCGGAATATGTATAGAGAGATCGTAATACGTATGTATAAGCTCTATCCCCGGCTTATTATATGTGTAGTAATGCTACAAATGGTTTCTCGAGAGTAATGGTCAAAATTTAACATTTCTTAGTAGAATAAATCGGGCGATATTTACTACCTGAGTAGAAGTTTGGGCCTGGTTAGGAAGGGTACACTCTAGACTGGAATGATCCTTACTGCAATGATTAGAGACCGATATGATTACAAATGTAAGGGATACTTGTCACCTGAGTCAAATCTCCGGCAAATGCTCACACAAACTGGGTGCGAAAATTTCTATTGCGGTATTAGGAAATTGTTAGGCATATGGCCAGCGTTCGTTAAATTAAAAGTAATGGTCAAGTCTACTCATAGTCAAGTTACTTACAATTATGGTAATACAACGTGAAAGAAAGAGACAAATAAAAATGGCGAGAAAACGTTATTGTACGACGGTGGAATCAAGTATCTCTAATGGTTTCAATAATCCTTTACTAGAAGTTAAAACAGCTACTATTGTATGTATCTGCCATACCAAAGGACGTTTAAAATATGTTATTCAAACCGGTTGTTAGTACATAAACAATTTTATCCCTCTATACATTTCATGCGGACTGGGCAGTACATAAAGCAAATAAATGCACATATTGCAACTTTGTGCAGTTATTTTGTCTAATCTCATGTTAACCTAAATATTCTACGAATAACCTATTTATCAGCTGTCCAAGAATATTAGAACCGGTATTAGTTTTGTTACGTTTAATATTAACTCTTTTAAAGTATTTATCTTAAACTTCTTGCTAATACATGAATTAAATTTTATGTTGTTATATGAATTGAATATATATTTTTAATTCTACATAATATTTATGAGACTTTATCAATATTTATATATTCTACATTATATATATTTCGTGGTGTAATTTTTATATGAAAAATTCGCTGTTAACTTTAACATAAAATTACCCAGTAAAATCTTTTGTATATTGAAAAACCCAGTAACTTTTAAGAAATTATTGTATGTATTAAAAACATCCGTTAATTAACTTATTTGTTATGCCTATTCCCCTATAAGTTATTTGTGCGTATGCCGTAATAGTGTGTTTATAGCTAATTATGCACAAGTCCATGCATGTTATTGCAACTACTCCACGTATTGCATAAATCGTATTCTAAAAAGCTATTAAATAAATGACATCAGCGCGTCATCTCGGTTATTTCCCGTACTTACATACCACGTTTACATCTGGTTGTGTTATACAGAAAACACATAAATCGATTTTTTTTTAAATTAACGTTTTTTTAATAACTAAGGATTCCTAGACGAGTTTGTGGAGACCACACGGTCCGTTATGCAGACATTATGAAAAAAATTAACAATTTTTATAGTACCATAGATAACATGTTATGCATTGGAATTATATGTTATCTATCGTTATAATATTACTTTAATTTTCTATTTTGCAATTACCTCCAAAAATATATATTTTTAATGCTACTTTTATATATTATCTTTATCTTAGCATCTTTAAAAGTCTTTATTACCAAGCGATTTAGATAGGACTTTTAGTCAAACACGAAGTAAGGTTTCTAACAAACATCTGTGATCAAGGATGTCTGCATTATGATGGAAAACCTCGTCCGTGTAGGCGGAGCCTCTAGGGAAGCTCGTTACAACGACTAAATGGGCAGATCGAATGCACTAGCATGGACCGCCTACGCCTGCGCTTGCGCAGTCAGCTGACGTAACTGCAATCGTCCTCTTGCATTACATTTACGAGTCATTAGTACGGTTTGATCCACTATTTATGACTGTGAAGATGTATAGACATTGCAACGGCAGTAAAACTCGTTATTTGCAAGTTTTAACACGGTGTGGGTTTTTATTATACTAGTAAGTGAGGGACTTCGATGATTCTAGTTTAAAAGGTAACTTTTAAAGTGGAAAACATAGTAAGACTCAAACTGAAACTATTGGACTTTTTAATTTGTGTTTTGTCTACATTATTTGTTTATGAGAAGGATTATTTATTTTGGTTATTGAGAGAAATTGTTTATTTTTTTCTACTTGCAACATTACTTATTTTATTGGATTTTTTTTTTACATTTCTACTCGGAAGAATTTAACTGGAAGTTGACATAGTATTTCCAATGTACTGATAGAAATAAATATGGGGTGACCTATAAATTTTCCTAATGGTCTTGCGGTCATCCATGCAAAGACTGACCGTTGTTTTAATCTGACACATCGTTTGTGATATTTCAGTACAGCAGAACTTAAACGCCAATAGACACAATAGCTGTGGAGGTCACTAGACCTGCATTGTAAGTTCTAATATAATCAATCTTAAACGAAACAAAGGAATCCCTACATATTCATGATAGACCAGCTGTCATTTTGTGAGGAAAATAATTTTATTATTATAATGCCAACATATTCCAGTTTTTTCGTTTTAAAATGTTGGTTACAGTTGTACTGCAAAATATTTTTTCAGAGAAAACTGATTCAGTACAAAAAAACTGTATGTCAAGTTACTTCGTCAATTTTTCATATAATAGGCTAGCTTAAACAAAATGTAATATTTATGGTGAGTCAAACAGATGTTCAAACTTTACTCGTTTATTATTATATTACTTTATTTAAAATATTTCATTTGTAATTGAGACATTGCTTTAGTACGTTGAGTTTTGTTTAGTGTATTTGAATTAGTCTTTAATTTAAATCAAAAGTACCGTACAAATGTCTAAACGTAGTCAAGGTAAATACAGTAGCGATGTTAGTAAGGCGTGATAGCATTTATTAAATAAGTACATTATCTTTTGAAGTGAAGGTACGAACTAATACGGTTTCAGCGTTATGTCACGACAAACAGTTGGAAAGTGCATGGATGTAATCGTGCGATCGCTAAACACTCGGTAAGAAAGTAGGACAATTTTATTAATTGTTGTCTCTCATGCGCTAGATAAGCTGCATTGTGCAATTGAGCGATGGGAGCGCTCATGATAAATTGTGGCCGCCCGATTGTCATCGTACACTATTAATATGTCCTTGAACACATGGCTTGCTTTGCGAGTAGCTCGGTTAATTTATACCGAGTATGTAGGTTGTTACGAACCACTTATGAATTATTAAAACGGTTCGGTTACTTTTACTGAACGTGGAGTGTGAAGCGAGGAAGCGTCCACGCTCCAAAGCGCACTTTCCCTATCCGACGTCACATCCCCGCACTTAATACGGTTTTAGTTTCGACATGCTCACGTTAGTAGAGGATATAGAGAAATCACACCTGTATCTCTAAATTTATGACCGCGTGATGTGTTAGAAAATCTTAGTGCTACTAATTCATTCAGCGTTTCTAAAAGTTAATCTTCTGTCGCGCGTCAGACGAGAAGCGTTTTTAACGTAAGTTCTTTTATGGCAACTGTTAATTGGCTTTATATCTTTGTTGCATGCATACATAGAGTATATTAATGTTAAGTAGAGATGAAGTGTAAAGAGCATAAAATAAATACATATATATAATTACGTTGTTTTACATGCACAAGCAGTCGAATGATAGTATGTGGGTAGTATGATCAGTGCGATGCACGTGCGGAGGAGCACATATATTATGTACAGATCATAAGGGTTGCCGTCGATTCCGTCGAGGCCGTCAAATTTAAAATAATCCCAGTAGGCGTGGGACTTGCGCAACACACAATTCCAATGTTCTAGAAGCGACACTGACACGACACTGGGACACTTCACTGGTCGCGGGCGTGCAGAGGCGGCGCGCGCGGCCGCACCACTGCGCCGCGTTCCACTTTTCCTTCCGGCGGCCGGAGTTGGCAGCGGCACGCCTTGCATAACCGCCGGTTTCGCAAAGTCGGTGCAGCGAGCGAGCCGGCTTGAAATACGCGCCGCTCTGCCAACGGGGCCGCCGTTGACGCAACAGCTCCGACTCGGACCCGATGCGCCCGGCGACGCAAGCCCACCTGTCTCCCCCCACATTTCTCCGGCTGATTTCACGCATATCACTTTCGCCTGCGAGCTCGCTTTCATCCTTAACGCGTTCACGCGATTGTGGTACGGCGAACGTTTACTTTTAGAATCCCACGCGACGTGTAATGAAATTTAGAAAAGATCGCGCAGCACGCGGTCGATAAGCACGCGTGTAACCAGATGCATCGGTAACCAGGCCATTGTACACTCTGCCTTTTCGTTGATTGCACTCTATTTGGGTCGCAGTATCCAGAGCTGTCGGCCAGCGATACGTGCGTGACTAATACGCGTCTATATTGAAATCGTGGGTTATCCGCAGGAATATTCGTTAACCATCAAACGTAAGGCTCGTATGTCGGCTACAATAATGTCACGCGGGCCTCGACGCCACAAATAGATGCTCCATTTCGACGGCCGGCCCACGGCGATACGCGAAAACATTGCAGAAACATTTCTATTTTATATTCAGGATTCAAGCGCAAACGACCCAATCATTTAAACAATAGTAAACAGGTTCATTGTCTTCTTACGCAAGCAATACTTTTAGCCGTATTATTACCTCACGCAAGTGTACGTTGCTATCGAACGGCCATTATGATTTTGTTTCACGTAAGCCGGCTACGTTTGATGACTAACGAGCGACGACCACGATGAGTTCCGAAGGTTTGTTTCGCGTGGCCCTAATATAATGTAGCGGCCTCGGGATGTCACTAGTTGGGCGCTGAACCAATAAAATAATATTTTAGTGTTTGTCGGGTTTACGCTGTACTATGCGGAGCTCAAGGCCGGGTGAGTCACGCTCGTCTATCCCGCGAGTGGAGCGGATCACCGGGCCAGCGCGTGTGCGTTGCACGGCTTGCGTCAGGATAAATTCTATCCACTTTATTCAATTTATGCAATGAATGAACTAGTATTTTTACCTCTAGACGTAGGTAGTATCGAAATTGTCAGGTGACATGAAACAACGCAATGTAATCTTCACTATGACGATAAATACGTGATATTTAATGAAATGACCGGTGTATAAATTCCCGGAATCGCGCCGATCTTTTAAAAGCGAATAAAAAGTAAAAGTATGTATTTACGAGCATATTACAAATAAGTTATTTGTACTCGGAGTTATGTACGTACAAAAAAGTACATAAACAAAAAATAGTCGTTGCCTGTTGCACATAAAACTTCATACGTGAGCTCTATTCTTTACTGTGCCCACTTGCATGCATTTCATTCAAATAACTCAGCTCAGCTGTAGGTATAGTGACATTTTTTCGGCTGTATGTACAATGACGTGTGACTATTCATCTTGTTCATGAAATATCATTGAACTGACTACTTTGAATTTTTACCGCATTCTTTTCAACTTCTGTATGCAAATGACATCAAATCGCATTATTCTTTTTGGCTAACAATTATATTATCATACCAGACGCGTGGTAATTAACTTTTTCTGAATAACAATTAAAATTTACGTAACACGGCAAAGACAAGATACAATTTTAACACAATAAATGCGTTAGGAAATATCATTATTCTCATTTGGAATATTTCATCTTCAGTGGTTTATTACTGGAATAATTCCTCTCCTAGTTCCATTAGTGTTATGTAGAGGATTTCCATTATCTCCCTTAAGCTATGTTTTTGCTTAGTACATATATATGTTAACTTCATGTGTGACATTTTGAAATATTTTTTGTCTATTACGTTTTTAATATTTGTATTGCAATATTTTCTACTACGTGCGACTTCATGATCGACTCTAACACTATCAACCTTTTAGTTTATTTTCCTTATACTGTTAATTTCTGTCTTTACAGAGGTTTATTTATTTTTTATCTTCACTATAATCTTGTTCTGTTTCATTCTGTTCCAGGTTTACTATTACTGATATTCTTTTATTATGACTTTTATAGACTGATATTCTCTTCTAGTATTGATATGATATTATATGATACTTTTATCTAATATTAGACAGTATACCTAATCGTTTTATTAGTAGTACTGCTACCTGTTATTTCAGTTTTATCAATTAGTACTATAATGTCAAACAATTATTCCATTTTTTTTCTAGGAAAAAAAAATCCAAAGATACTCGGATTTTACCAACTAAAACCCGCCGCTTATAGAGAGTTCCCGAGATCTCATGAACACACTAATATACCAATGTTACCTGTAATATAATTGATTTGTCAAGCATACTGATTTGTCAAATGTAGACTTGGCACCATATACTCCCGGGTGTGACGAGCGACTCCACATGACGAGAGTAGCTCTGCAATGTATTTTTGGACTACTGTGTTAGTCGGGTTTGTTTGTCAGTTTATTTTAAGTGCCTGACCAAGATTCGAATCTTGGTTAAATTTTTATTTGACAGTCGCGTTCATTTTTAAATTTTTCTAACATTCATTTGATCTTTAACGTCTAGTTGATATATTACGAAATTTTAAGTATTTTTTCAGTATCGTAGAGTTTTTGAACGCAATATCAATAACTATTTTTTATATTTATTATTCTTTATTCATAATAAACATTAGGAAACTATACCTATTTATACATAAAATCATTTACATATTATTTGTGGTATTAAATTTTATTATTGGTTTAAATGGTGCAATATTTAGTTCCAGTTCAAAAAAATATTATATTTATGATTTAGTATTTGGTTTAAGTTTTGCAAAGACAGGATTAACGACCATAAAGTTTGATTATATTATATTTGATTTATAGTAATTACTAATATTTGTTTATTTTACAGGTAAAATTAATTAGAATCTGAGCTTCATAGCTATGCGGGCTATGTTGTCGTGAGTTTACTTCAACGCATTTTTTATTAATTAAAATAAGTTATTTATTTACCAACCTAGCTTTATCGAATAACCGTCGAAAACGTTCAAGTAGGTATCTTTAAAGATATGGATGTAAACAATAAATGATTCATATAAATCTTTATCGCGTGAAGTCAATGTCCTTCAAAATGTCCAACGCATTGTGAATCTAATATCTATGCAAAACTGAATTGAGATTTATGGCCATGCACGTCCATAAATATTGTTTTTTATCCGATTATACTATTTGAGTTCCAAATACATCATATTTCTGTAAAAAAATACTAATAACTAGTAAGTAATTGCTAAAAGTCTCTGACTTTAATTGTAGAGTTACCACATTTTTATATAAGGAAAAGGTAATGTGTTTTATAATTAAATTCTTTCAATTTAGAGGAACTACACAATACAATAGATGTAATTTTCGGAAGGTTTAGAACGTCGAGTATCTATACCTACAAGCGATAAACAATCTGAATAAGTAAATCAATTTAAAAACGAATACAATATCGTTTCATAATAAAATTGCAATAAAAACCAACGAAATCCGCAGACAGTTTCGACAAAACTCGATTCGAATCTACAAATCGAAGGTAACAGGTAGCTGGTACATGGATGCGACGAATTATCCAAGATGGCGTCCGTTGATTGAGAGTATTGATGCGCTCTATTGGCAATATCGGGGACTTCCTGCGTCCGGGAGTGGGTGGCGAGGGGGGGCTGGCAGCGCGCCCAGGGACGCATCTAGGCTACCTAGGACACGCCTCGGTCACGGTCGGGCTAGCGTCGTATCGATCGTCACTTCCGAAGGGCAATCGGAAACAAGATGGCCGAACGGAGATGAATATTTTAGATGACCAGATTTTGTATTGGGGAATATTAATTTTTAAATTACTAGAGGTGGATTGATTTGTACTTGGGAGTAGTTTAACGGAATTTAAGTTAACTATTAAAAGAATTATACCAAGTAATAAACGAGATAAAAGCCAAAGGCAAAAGTTATAAATACCAATAAATGAAATAACACTGTTGAACTGGAAGTTTCATTCTAGTGTCAGAACAATTCAAACCAATGAAATATGACCAGTAAATGTAGCTTGAAAATGAATAGGGGTTCACGGAAAGATATATACATTCAGAAAAGTAGACGTGAGAACGCTGAGTCACTGAAATCCGTGTAACAGGTAATTTATTAACATTGCAGTCGGTAAGCGCGACTTTCTACGGATTTGCGAAAATGTTATAAAAAAAGGTAATGACATCGCGTGTCACGTCGAGGCGTATCGTGAATTACAATGCCTCGGGGCGATCACCGGCGTTACGACATGGTTTAGAAAGTGGAGCCACGGTCAATGGTCTCGCGGGCGAAAGTTTCGTACGCCCCGGCTACATGCGTGAGGTTTCGCAATCTGACGACATATGCACTGTCAGCAGATGAAAGTGATACGAGACGCCTTTCCATCATCGATGCTAACCCGCTTTGACCTTATGGAAATGTTGACTAGGTAGATGTTCGGAATGTTTTCCCTTACTTACAAGGCCGTTTAGAAAAACTTCAGACAAAATTCAGGTAAAATGCATAGGTTAAGTTTATTCTTATAATAATTCGTATACTACAATTATAAATTTTCATCTAATACATAAAAAAGCCATCAATAAACTAATTTAATATCTAAATAAAATCATATAAAAAGGCAAAAAAGGAAAAGAGCTGGTGCCAATATAACCGTAAATTAAACTAGTAATAATTTAAAAGTAAATCAAAAGTGTCAACAATATCGACCGAAAACAAAATTGAAGCTATAGTTTCAATTGGTCACTTACCTAAACCCGACTATAATGTTGATAATGCTATTAAGTTGCGGTTTTATGTTTCAAGTATTGTGCGATATCAGCTAATCACGCGTAATGGCAATGTGTTAGTCGCCGAGTGACGAATGGGAGCGATGTAGCTGGGTCTGGTCTGGTCTGTTAGTCTGGAGTCCCGATAGAAGTCTTCGTGCACTTCGTATTTGACTGGGAGAAGGGTGGATGCGAACAGAGCTCGGGAGGGCCGGATCCTCGCTTTATAGACCTGGAGGTCTTGAATGCACCTGCGCGTTGCGCTCGTGAATCACCCCGCGCCTCCCCTCGCCGCGGAGTAACCCACTTCCCTCCCCCTAATCCCGCCCGCCCCTCTCTCCCCCCGAATGACCCTCCCGGCTGCATCCCTGGCCAAATGCCAGGTGCAGCGAATACTTCGCAATGAATGTCTTCAATCTTAGATTATTTATAAAAACAACAAATTCACCAAGCACACGACATTAACGCTCTCGAGATATTTCAAGAAAATGGTAAACATGTTTTTGATCAGGTGGTAGAACCACTTTCTAAGTACGATGAAACTGCTAATGGTAAAAATGAGCAATAAATCTGTGCCAACGCTGACTCTTGTGTGCGTTTTATAAACGTAAAACAGTTGGTATTATAAAATGCATTATGTATGTATAATTGTTATTTATATTAATCAGATAATGTTGAAAGGTTGTTATCGCAGGAGGCGGAGGGGGGTGCGGGGGAATCTAGGCTGTTGTAAGTACGCATCTAGATCTATTCCACAGCTCGTTTACGAGATATACCTTGAGATATCGTTAAAATTGAAGGCCTACTTTGTCATAGAAGTAAATAGGAACATATTTAGTTTAGTTTAGTTAAATTTTTAACTTAATTAACTTTTAGATTAAATTAATAGTTTAGTACATTACAAAAGAAATTTGATGTCATTTAACATGAAGTCACTAATAGAAAAATATTGCTAGTCGTAACATATAAAAATAATCATAATGGAATAAAATAATGGAAGTTCTTGATATAACTATTTTCTGTGTGAACTTAGTCACACAAATTACATAGAGTTAAAAACGCTTACAGTAATGCCGTCGAGAATTACCTTGTCATTACGAGCAACAATAATTAATATGCTCGGAACGAAGTCACATCGGAACATAATTATAATGTCACACTGACATACAGCCGATAAATCAATAGTAACTAGAATTCAATATTTTCCATTGCGAACCGTACATAGATATTGCGAGACTGGTTTAGTGCAAGAGCGGAGTTTCAGCGGAATGTGAACGGTGAAAGTAGACGAGTCCGCTACCGAGAAAAAGAGTTTTCCACGCGATTTCACCGCGAGTGCAACAGGTGCCGACTTAAAAACAAACACTGCGCCGAATAACGAAAACGCGAAAGAAGCGAGATATATTACGTCGACAGTTGAGTAGTTAACACGCGTAGGTATGGGTTAGATTCAGAGTGCACAAGGCGTGACCGATGCAAGTGTACGCGCGCACTGTCGGAGGCGCGGCGAGCGACTGCGGGCGTTGGGCTGCACCGAAATAACTGCTCGCTGCAGCCCGGCGGAGAGGTGCAGCCACCCCCCACCCCCCACCCCACCAGGTCACGGCTGCAGGCCACCACTGAGCGTTGTATCGATCCAGCTGTTGCTTTAGCCCCCGGGCGCCCTTGACCTTACGATACCTTCCCCGAGAAAATGCCGCTTCCCGATTATTGCGCCATATTTTCAGGATGCAGACGATACAAGGAAAATGGTGTTGAAATTACTGAAAAAACTGCTCGGTATAAAACAATATTAATATAAGAAGTATATGGCAGATTTGTATAATATTACGTGGTTCTTACATGACTAATGAAATATGTCATCCACAGAATCCATATGTAATGGGTAGTTTTATATTACTCAATAGGAAAACGTGTAAGAGATGCTCCATGGAACATATTTTCAAGAAGCATAATATATATAAGGTGGAATTGGCCAAGAAATCCTAAATACATTACATATAAGTACCTTTACCAGTGCAATAAAATAATCATTAAATTACGCAAGAAGAGATGAGAAATTAATTTCATAAAATGAAATAAAATATTACAAGGATTAATGACTAATAAAATATCTCATTCACAGTATCCACATGTTATGGAAAGTTTAATATTACCCAGTAGAAAATCAACACCATGTAACATATTTATGTCCCGTGCAGTATGTTCTCTTGTATCATATTTTACTTAGAATTGGTAAAGAAGACTCTGAACTGAACTATATGCAAGATATTAAATTTATTTCAAAAGTCAATATATTCAAGACCAAACAAAAGGCAAATCTAAGTGATCTGGATCATATGTATGTCTGTACTTAGCAAAATGGTATTTTTCTAATCAATTTAAAATTTAAGCAGCAATATCAATTAATAAATACATGAAACCGAAAATACATACGACGTAAATAAATTTTCATATCCAAAAACTGCCTTCATTCCATGGGTCTCTTTCCTTATTTCGTTGCAGTAAATCTAGGACCAATCCTGAAAATATGACGCAATTTGTTTAGGAAGCTACTGCGCATGACTGGGGTATGTTTCCAGAAGGTCTCAAGTTCACGGTCGAGGGGGGAAGCGGCAACAGATGGATCGATGCAGGCTGTATATAGCCAGGACGCCTGCACCCTCCCCGAGTGCAGATGTACTTGCCGCCCTTGAACTTTAGACCTTCTGAAAAGGTCTTTTCTTCCTGATAGGAGCTATGTTTTATAGTATATTTGAATCTATTAAATCACTTTTCTATTTTTTAATTTTGGTTTTGATTTAGGTTGGTAGATGTGATAACATTTTGTTTTTCTCGCGCATTCTCGGTGTTTTAACTAACATATGTCGGATTATTGATGTAAAATTTAACTTATAATACTATTTTAAATAAATATGGGGGTCAACTTAACCTTGTTGAGTTCAACCCCATGAAGACACAAGTCTGCGCGTTGACCGCTAAGAAAACTCCGTTT
>DWNR01002771.1:0-12555 GCA_018250455.1 Polygonus leo
GTGGAAAGGTGACGTGGGCATCAAGTCGAACAGTTCCTGAGAGCACTCACCATTGTACAGCCTATAGAATATGCAGATGATGATGATGACAAGTCAAGTGATGATAATGTGATCTCCAAATACGACTGATGTATAATTATGAAATCGACGAAATATAAATAAAATATTTATGTATTTCATTTAACAGAACAACTTCGCTTATTCTTAATAATATATCTAATAATACGATTGTAACATTTGCAACGTAATATATATTGTTAAATTCTTTGCACAGATATTTTGCCATATAGTGTATCAGAACCAATTAAAAACAAAACACATTTCACATTATCTTATATTATACTTGACAAAAATAATCATAAAGATTATAACGCAAATCCAATCCTTCAAATCTTATAATCATTTACAAACAAACCCAAAAGAAAACATTCGGTATCGAAATAACAGATTTCCATCCACTCAATTTAATCCTGACAATATCCAAAGCTAGCAACTGTCAGACTAACGTCATATTAATACGGATCCTCTCACTGAAGTAGGTGGAGCAAGTTTAATGGGTTTGTGCCTGATTTACACTATGTAAGTTGTTAAGTAGTTAAGTAGCGAAGTCAACTGCACTTGACTCTGTGAAGAGGTAGATAGGGTAAGCTGGTGGAATGTTTAGTTATTGCATAAGTTGTTTAGTTATGAATATAATACGTTTGTTTTCCTTTCTCCACTGCCAGTATTATAATTGCAACTATACTATAGATTCCAGCGCGCATGTAGCAATCATGTGCATGGTCGGTTAAGACGTCATCGTCACCATCATTAAAACCATCACAAGTCGTTGTGTAATATGTAGACTAGACTGAAAAGTGAATCGGACTCGCTTCAAGCACGACTTGAGTTATTTTTTTATTTGTTTAAACGGTAAGACTCCTTGCTATTGCAATATTTAATAAGCAATAAAAAAAAAAATTACACAATTCACTGAATGAACCTAGGACTTCTATAAATTCTGAACCATAGCACAACCTAGGGAGACTTATTGCTTTTAAGTAATTAATAAGCTTATCAAAAGTTGTAAGTCAAGGTCATATAATAGTTTAATCTAAACAGGTAACATACAAATATACATCATAAATACAAATAGTGTATCGATTTTTAATTTTTAATTCAAGGAATCACATCAACTAAATGACTTACAACTGCCTACTGTACTGTACACCCAAACCAATTCTGTGTAAATGGAGCATAAGTCAACGCGATGGAGTACCAAATGTAACGAAAAGTGGACGTAATGCGATTAATGGTGTGTCGTGTATCGAATGTTCGGAGCGGATTGAGCGTGGCCGGCATTTTAATTAATAACTTGCGGATTAACTTGTTTGTTTTACTTTTTTTGTACTTGCTATGTCACTAGCGCGCCGTGCCCTTAGTGCAAACGGATACATATTTTTTTTCCAGAGATACATTTTTTCGTGGGTTTTTAGGGTATCGTATTTGCTGCCGATTTTTGGGTTTTGTAATTTTTTTTTTCTCAACAAACGATATATTCTTTACCAAATTCAACGGTATAAATAGAACTATTAGCTACTGATGAAAATTAATTGTTATGTTGAGTTTTTGAACGGTTATAAAAAATAATTATACTCTTTAGAACAAGTATTATAGTAAAGAATAGTGATGATACAATAACTCATTATAAATAAATTGAAGAAATACATATACAGGTAAATATGGGATATTTGGTGTTCAAAGCCGAGGCTGATCTCAATATTCTATCAACCCGTAGTTGATCAGTGTGGTATGCTCAATGCTTTGGACTAGATGAGGACACGAGAGCATACAGCCTACATAACATAGTTCTTGGGACTAACTTCGTGGGCTTGTCTTTTACCGCAAAGATCGTTTCTGTTTTCCTGTCGCACCTTAATTTCTCTATCTATACAGATTTACGTGAATCGAATTTTTGGAGCGGACTGAGCGTGGCCGGGCATTTTAATTAATAAGTTGCGGATTAACTTGTTTGATTTACTTTTTTGTACTTGCGTAGCATAGCGCGCCGGGTCCTAATATATAAAGGGATACAAACATTTCCGTGTTTGGTCAGGGGTTTTTTCTTCAGCCGGTTTTCAGAAATCATTTTTTTCTGTGTGATTTTTAGGGCATTTTGCTGCTGACTTTAAGGATTTGTACCCAAATGAAATCGAGATCTGATTAAAAAGAGGAAACAAAGGCTGCATACACGGGTTACGTGTGTCCCTAATCATAAATTATATTAGTTCTACTTTGCACATGATTTCATAGGTTTTCAGTAGATATTAAAAATTGTTCATTCTTTATTTTGTTAACGTTAGCCTATTTAAATGTCCATTACCTCTGAGACAAACCTTACCAATAAAAAGTCCCGCAAATCTTTTATTGGTGTATATTATTTAAGAAAATCACGTATTTCATCGTTTGATAATTTTGAAAGTGAAATATTAAA
Source organism: Polygonus leo (assembly GCA_018250455.1). NCBI lineage: Eukaryota > Metazoa > Arthropoda > Insecta > Lepidoptera > Hesperiidae > Polygonus > Polygonus leo. Next base: position 2,474 of record DWNR01002771.1, read on the forward strand.
AAAAAAAACTTTAATTGAATAAAAGACGTACTTCTTAAATGGGTTAATAAGTACATGCCTGTACCTCTAGCATAATTTCGTATATATGACAAACGGCATTTGGACCGTCAGTCTCCCGGCCGTCAACTTTACATCATGGGTTTTATTCGACCAAATTGGATAATAGCTTTGTACGACGCCTGCGGCTGACGTCACCAATCCGGGTTATTGCGACTGCCGATAAGTGGCGTGTATCCGCGGTGATGGACCGCATCCGAGGGGGGCTGTTATTGAGACCGGTTGAGATTAGCGTGGCTATTGAGCTACAATATATACCACAGTCAAATTGACTCCGCAGCTGCTCGGTTATTATTTGCAGAAGCATTCCATAGTATACAGATGACGTGGTGACTAATTGGAATGTCAGACAAATATCCTTTTATGTAGTTTCTTGAAGTACAACTAGATGGCGTTGCATCAGAGTATATTTTTAAACCTTTTAAAACTGAAAGACACTAAGACTGATTACAATACCATCTACAAAGCAATCACAACTTAAATATACCGCCAACTTTTGAAGACACTACGCATAATTTAACAACCGAAAAGAGTAACAAGTTGCACGGTGATATGGGCTCTTGCTAAGCAAATTCACTGTTATTTAGCTGTTTTTATTTTTTTAGATAGATATATATTTTTAGTTTTTATTTTTTTAGAGACGTTTAAGGACATTATTTCATTCAAATGACTCATTGGATTTGGTCCGTCAATCTTCCGAACAGTTGAATTTAAATTGTGTGCTTTATTCGTCCAAATTGGATAATAGCTTGGTGCGACGCCTGCGGCGGACGTCACCAATCCGGGTTATTGCGACTGCCGATAAGTGGCGTGTATCCGCGCTGATGGACCGCATCCGAGGGGGGCTGTTATTGAAACCGGTTGAGATTACAGCTGCCATGAAGCTACTATATATACTGTTGCCCTGTTGTTATTTTCAGAAGCTTTCTATAGCTTCAACAGATGGCGATGTGACCAATTAAAATGTTAAACAAATATTTTCAGCATAGATTCTTGAAACACAACTAGATAGCATTGTACCCAAAAATATTTTCTTTAATTAATTTAAATCTAATAGCAACAAAATCGTTAACAATAGAATAAGTAATTCTAACTTGACTATTTCTCTATCTATTGAAGACGCTACACTTAAGCTTTCGACCGAACAATATAGCATGTAGTACAATGGTACGGATCCTAGTAACGTGAGATCGACTTACATTTAGCTGATTTTCTTTAAAATGTCGACAAAACATTATTTCACAATCAAATAAATTGAATACGGTCCATCAGTCTCTGGCCTTCAAGGTTACATCACGGGCTTTATTCGTCCAAATTGGATAATAGCCTGGTACGACGCCTGCGGCGGACGTCACCAATCCGGGTTATTGCGACTGCCGATAAGTGGCGTGTATCCGCGCTGATGGACTGCATCCGAGGGGGGCTATTATTGAGACTGGGTGAAATTAGCGCGGCCATTGAGCTAGCATATATACTTCATTATTTAATTGATCTAAAAACGAAACACCGCCTTCATGTGTCTTCGTACTTTCGTTCCTTTCTTGGGAGTTTTGTCCTTTCCGTGTCATCGAAAATCGGAGAAGAAAATTGTGTGACGATTTGCATTTATAATATTAATTCAAGTTAGTTTTTTTCTATCGCTAGGGTAGTATTCGTGTCCCGGATACAAGGAACTTTGTGTTGTTTTCTGTATCTACCACTGGCATAGTGCGAAACTTCATATTGTTCGATAAGTAATTAAGGCACGAACGCGTAACATACAAATTTAAATTCGCGTTTGTAATATTAGTAATAAAAATATACATTTTTCAAATATTTCGTGTTGTTGTATGCCGTGCCTTAAAAATTGCAAAGCATTGCTCGGGTTGTTTGTTTCAATACGTAGTTTTTTCAATACACAATTTACTCGTTGTTTATTTTTTTATTTTTAACCTTATTGATTGTTTGACTTCATGCGACACCACATGCGACGCGACAGGCGACGCAACAAAATTAGCGAATTTCCGCATTATGCCACGAAGTTGCCATTACCCGACCACGACGTCATGTCGAATACAAGTGACGTATTCAATAATTCAATGCTTGAAATATGGTGTTTGTATAAGTTAATAATAATAAGTTACGCGTGATTGTGCAGACTTTTAGTCGTTATCTCCAGTCGTGTCGTATGCTGTTTTTCGTCCCGAGAAGTACCATCTATTTTCGCTCTTCGTTAGTAAAAACCAGTCATGCATGCAAATGCATGCTTTCGTCACTTCTATGTATAAAAAGTACTTAGAAATGAATTATTATAAGAAGATTCCCTGAACTGCCAACCTTGTTATACGATATAAATAAAAATACAAATATCGCTATTAAAAATAGGTGTTGATGGTAGAAGGGTGAACATTTAGGGCTGTATGTATTTTTAATCCCACACCAAGAAGTACTAACTACTACTAACTGTTCATGGGTGGCAGTACTTTACCATCAGGTAGACTGCATGCTCGTTTTCTACCCTCACGCGAAAAAAAAACAATATTTAACTGATTTTACAAAACCATTCACAACTAAACTGCTAGTAAAACATTCATTTAGATAAGTGCTGTTTTAACAACTCAACGTTAATTGTTTCGGCGAATAGCTCCGAGTAATAGGATTTTAACGCTACGTCGGGTTCATACGATTTCAATTCTATCAAGAATATTTGATATAAGCCGCAAACGAGCAAAGAGAAGAATATGTTGAACTTTATTAAAGAGAAATAAAGTTATAAGTTGTGTAAACGACTCATGTCGCGGCTTTGTATGGACTGGTTATCTTACATTCAAATAAGAATTTTATGTACACGAATAATAGGGTTGAATTTTGTTTGCAACGTGGAATTTATTGTTCCCTGCATATCAGTTATATAATCGTAGACTGTTTTGATCTTATAATACCGCACGACTGATCTTAATTCCTTTTCAACGAAACTAAAACCTAAGTTTTGACATGACTTAATCTTGTGTAACGGTGCTTGAAATTTTAAAATAGGTATTAATGAAAAGTTAAGCCTTCGGGCTATAATTCACTTGAGATATTAAGACTGCTATAAAATAATATTTTATGGTGAGTTGTTCAAATTGTTCTTACATGAAACGTTAACAAATTATTTTGAAACCTTGAATTTGGTAGGTAGTCTAATAAAATCTATGCATTTAAAATGCTTTGTCCTGAGTGACTGACTGACGGACCAACACACAGTCTAAACCGCTGATCGTAGAGACCTGAAACTTGGAGGATGTATTCTTTGTATGACATAGGCATCCGATAAGAAAAGATTTTCCGAAATTCTACCCCTAAGGGGATGAAATCGGGAGCAAAGTTTATATAGGACAACATGATTCCTTGGTCCAATCTACTTTAATTCTTACAAAAACATTATTTAAAAGAACTGATGGAAGACTTGTTTCGTATTTTATTGAAACTCGTCGTCTAACGGGGTTTAAAAGGGGCCGAAACCTTTATACTATCAAAAACCTATATGGTTATTATTTTTTTAGCGCCATTATTTTGCACGCAACGTAAACTTATGAACGTACTAAAGACCGACGAACAAAATGAATAATAAAAACACATCACGGAACGTTTCTTTCTATCGACTATCCATTGTTGGTAAACTACAAGCTGAATAAACCGTTAAAACAACGCGTTGGTGCCTTCAACACCAACAATAATAATAGACAAGGCATCAAAGTTAAGCTGTATTACCGCATTTGTATTGCGGCTTGCGACACACTTCTACTTTTCATCGTTTAAAGGTAGCAGACGAGATGCAGTTCCCCTGACAGCACATGGTTCTGCCACCGATGAGGTTTAGTATATTTTCATACAACATATACCTTAAAGTATATTCTTAAAATCCTATTTGTTTCCTTTTTATCTGAAATTTCTTATTCTGAAAAGTAGTGTGAATATTGCTACTAATACTACACTACATTTAAATAAAATTACTTCCTTACCTCCATAAAAAGGAACATTTCCGCGATTAGAAATCATTAACACCAAGTAGCATGAGACACTACATTCTACAGAATAATAAAACATATTTTTTTGTACTGTACTATTAGTACTAAGTGCTACTTAGTATTAGCGCCACACATTTTGACGCGCCAAGTAAATTTTTTTATGCACTGTCTATAACGTCGTACAAAATGAATGATAAAAACACACCACGTTTCTTTCTATAAACTATCCATTGTTCGTCAACTACAAGCTGAATAAACCGTTAAAACAACGGCCTTCAACTGATAATGGAGTAGCTACAACTCGGAATAATAGACAAGGCATCAAAGTTAAGCTGTATTACCGCATTTACATTGCGGCTTGCGACACACTTCTACTTTTTCATCGTTTAAAGCATATAAATATAGCAAACGAGATGCACTCCATTTGATGGTGAGTGGTCACTGCCGTCCATATACATCAGTAATCATCCCCAAAGTACGATTAAATCATACATGGGTTTGCTCACAGATGCGTTGCTACCCCTGAGGAATAAGATGTTTAGCCGGCATAATAATTTGTAAGTCCACGTCTCTCCAAACCGAAACACAAGAATTGCTTCATGGAGGACGATGAGGGTGGCGGTGATACCTCCCTGGTTGAACTAAACGTTCTATAAATGTAGCAAACGAGCATGTAGTCCACCTCATGAATCTGGTTACATGGTCGCTGCGGCCCAGGAACTCTAGTAGCCTAAACTAAATACGAAGACTAAAATATTCGCCTCTGCAAAATCAAAACAAAAATTGCATCACGAAGGATTTGAAAGGCGTTGGAATTTATCTTAAATTTTAGGGCGTTAGTAAAATATATGTAACATACATTCTATTAAGAAAATTAAGAAAGCCGCTGAAGCCGCATGCCGTAGCCGCACGTCGCAGACGCTTATCGCAGCCGCGTCAACATCTGGAAAGTGCACTCATAAGACGTATAAACGATTATTATTGTTCCCACGGTCGGTATTGGCGTGTGCGATGCTCATTACGACATGCTTCCGCAATTAGCCATGGGATCGACTTTCTAGCTTTGATTATGTGGGGAACGTTAGAAATGCAAATATATGGAGTTGCAGACAAGATTGAAGGCAAACTAATACCGTCCTGCCACTGACCGGTCTGAGAAGTGAGAGTTTAGAGTTCGAGCTTCGGTCAGGGAATAAATGGCGCTTGAAATGGTTGCAGGTTGACAGCTACTGTCAGAACTATTCTTACACGCTTCTAAGTTGTAACAAATAGTTATAATAAAATGGAACTCCCACGATGCTATATTAAACATAGAAGGAATAATTCTCAAAACAGATTTATATACAAGGAAGCCAAATTAAATGATAGCTTTTAGGATGTGTGAAGTCTAGCAATTCGCACTTGGACTACGTGGTAAACTATGGCCTAAATCCTTTTCAGTCTGAGATGACCCGTGCTCAACAAAGATAATTATACTATATCTCTAAAACGATCAGAGTTAATTATTAATTTTAAACTTATTTTTTAAAAAGCATGATAATTTAAAAAAAATGTTGCCTCAAATCAACAGTAGGTACACTAATTGGTCGATTACGAGGCGCTTTACGGCTTTTTGGATTGTAATTTAAATTAATAAATAAATTTGAGCCGTACCTAATAGGTAGGCTTTCATATTATTTACTTTAGGTTTATATATTTTACTAGCTTTTGCCTGCGACTTCATCCGCATAGAAGTCAAAACCCCTTGGAGGTAGAATTTTGAAAAATCCTTTCTTAGTGCTCACTTACATCATGAAAGGCACCCCTGTACCAAATTTCAAGTTTCTAGGTACAGTAGTTTCGGCTGTGCGTTGATATGTCAGTCAGTTAAGTTAAAAGTTATATATATAGATTTTTTACCTTACCCATTTTCTCTCGCTTATCAACAGTCCGTACCCATATTTTTGATACTATTTTAAATAGTATTCATTATAGGCCATTTCTCCTCATTATTAAGTCTGTGTTCCTGAACACAGGTTCGTTGCGGTCGCTCGCTTATCAGCAGTCCGTACCCATATTATTGATGAAACTCAAAAGCGCCATTTCTGCTTATTATTAGGTCTATAGCCGTAAACACACGTTCGTTACGGTCGCTCGCTTATCAGCTATTCGTACCCATTTTTTTACGCTCACCAGCAGTCTGTACCCATATTATTAATGATAATAAAAGGCACCATTTCTGCTTATTATTAGGTCTAAAGCCCCAAACACAGGTTCATTACGGTCGCTCGCTTATCAGCTAACCGTACCCTTATTTACGTTTTACGCTTTGTTTCATCGTTTCATATTTATGTGTAATTTTTTTATCTATTAAAACAATATTTACATTGTATCGATACCTCATGGATGGCTTACTATCTCTGGGGACGAATTACGAAGTGCCATTTCTGCTTATTATTAGGTCTATAGCCTAAACTAAACACAGGTTCGTTACTGTCGCTCGCTTATCAGCTGCCCGTACCCTTGTTTACGTTTTTACGCTTTGTTTCATTGTTTTATATTTATGTGTAACTTTTATTATCAATTAAAACGATATTTACGTTGTATTGAAACCTCATGGATGAATGGCTTGCTACCTCTGGGGACTGATATAAAAGTTGTTGTTGTTGATATAAAAAATTACATAAAAATCGCACTTACTAAAGCACGATGAAGTATTCTTCTTTTTTATAGAGAGAACCCGTATCCAATCATGGTCCATGCTTAGGATAATATATATTTTACATTATATAACTTGTGGAGTAAGCAATTAATTAAAAATAAACATCACAAGATTCGCAGACATTTGCGATTAATTTAATATTTTTGCGATGATATTACGAAGTGCCATTTCTGCTTATTATTAGGTCTATAGCCCTAAACACAGGTTCGTTACGGTCGCTCGCTTATCAGCTGTCCGTACCCTTGTTTACGTTTTTACGCTTTGTTTCATTGTTTCATATTAATATGTTGTTTTGTTTTTATCAATTGATGCAATGTTTACTTTGTGACGATAAGGTTCTATTAATAAACATTTTGCGTGTGGTTATCTGTTGTTTTAGTGTGTTTTTATTGGTGTAAAGTTAGGTATTTATGATTTTTTATTTTCTCATAATTATTTGGTTAAAGTTTGGTAATTTTTAAAATGTTCTTCCTTTCATTCAAACACAGCAACAAGATAACAATATTCTGATAATTACTTATTAATATTCTTATATTTTATCATAAGATGACAATCGAACCCAAATAATATTAAAAAATATACTTTCGGAAAGACAAACATCGCGAAAAAAACTCCTAGACAAAGATTAAAAAAAAAATGTGGTTCGTCAATTAGCACATGACCATATTTTTTTATCGTCGTAAGATAGCAAACGAGCATGCAGTCCACCCGATGATGAGTGATCATAGCCGCCACGGACATTAGTGATTATCCCCGAATACTATTAAATCGTACTTGAGACTGACCACCACCTACCATCAACCCCTATCTTTTACTCGCGATTTATATATTTTATATGGTGTTCTGCCTGTTTTACGTTTGCTAGGTCAGCTAGTTATTTTATATTTTTTAAATAACAGACCAACTTTTGCCAGGTCACGTTAACTACATAACCATCGTATATAAGATATTTTATATAACAATACATCTAAACAAACGTTTATCCTTATATCACCTTGTCTTACATCACATGTGCCTTGGCGTGCGGTCACTTCCGATTTGTGCCGCGCATACATAGCCGCGCAACCTTACCGCACTTCCGGTTGTCCTTAAGGTTCTTAAGCTGGGTGCGCACGTAACAAACGCTTTTTTGACACGCTTTTTAACTAAGTTTAACTTCCACGGCGTCGTTTAACATACATAAAAGTATTTTTTAATATATAACTTAACTATGTTACTTAATTATTTTATTATTTGTTGTTATAGTGTGTTGAAATTATCACTACCACCCAGGGCCTTTAGTAATCATCCCTGAGTACAATTGTATGGTAACCGTGGCTGACAACTAATGCGTTGCTTCTCTTGAAAAGTAAGATTTTCGCCTCGTGTTTAAGTATAGCCGGCAAACACGACTCACCAAACCGAAACACTAGAAATTGCTTTACGGAAGATTATGAGGGGGATAGTGTACTTTTCCATTCGAAATACATGAATTGTACCACCTGAAAAACTTTGGTTTAGAAATTAATATTATACAAATATTAATCTGTTATACAAATTTGAATAAAAAATATTTTAAATTTCACTGACGCTGTTTTTAGTACGAAAATTACAAATGTTATAATTTATGTTCTCCGCTTTATATCTAAGCACTATTTATTTCTTATTAGCCGTAATGAATTGTAATACCTTATTCGCTAGCTTATTATGAGTCACGACACCCGATATTTATTGTTATTGCAATCGATTGAGTGAACGATAGTTGTTAAACATGTTGTAATCGTTATCTTTTCTTTGTTACACTTTCTAGATTCATAGATAAATCGAATTCATAGTTTTGACAGGGGTACTACCGCCACCCTGATCCTCAGGGAGGTAATTTGTTGTGTTTCGGTTTGGAGAGGCGTGGTTGCCGGCTAAACTTACACACGAAAATCTTAGTCCTCAAGGGTAAATGGTATCTACAGTCCAACTAAGTAACTTAGTAATTATCCCTGAGTACGAATGAATAGTATCTGTGGTTGACCACAAATTCGTTGTTTTTTATCGTATAAAGGTAGCAAACGAGCATGCTGTCCACCTGATGGTGGTCACTGCCGCATGTACATCAGTAACAATCCCCAAGAACAATTTAATCGCACCTAATGCTACCTTGCCTGAACCTACCTTGCTTCACGGAGGATTATGAGGGTGGTACTTCCCCGATCGATCTACTGAGTTCTACCACCTGGCAAATATCAATGTCATGGGCCGTAGTACCCACATTCGTACGTCGCGAGACTATTCGGTCGGTGGAAACGCGACTTAAGATAAGCTTAGGTTTCTGTCCTGAATCTGGATGAGTGTGTGTCCAAGATTCAGGGAGTCCATTAGGACTATCCATGGCTGGCAGAATGAATGTAAAAGTGTATATTTTGATGAGTTTATTTACACTCATATCGTTTGGCCCGGAAGGCATCACCGCCATCTTTATAATTAATTCTCCATGAATCAATCCTTTTATTTCTTTTGGGGAGCCATAGTTGAAAAGTATACTACAGACAACATAAACACCTATTTATTTATATTGATAATGACGCATGAACTGTGTTGACACATAAACGTTCGATGTGACGCAACGGGCAATTGGCTTGCGACACCGCAGGATGTCCTGGTGATTATTGAGAGGAACGATTTTGTAATATTGAAATGATATAATATTGTTATCATGTTATATTTCCCAGAACCTTTATTGTACAGCGGTCTTATTGCTGTCAGATATCCTTAAAAGTTAGAAAGATTTCTTTGTTTGTTTTCCATTAAACCATAAACAAATGCTTCATCGACAAAGTTATTTAAAGTAAAGTGAGTCAACTCTACTCTTTACCTAACATAACTTTATCGGACAAAATACACTTTGCCAGCGTAATAGACTACATATTAAATCTCCCTTATTATGAGAGAAGAGCCATAGATAAGAAATAACCGGTACAATCAGGTTGAGCAACAAAGCCAAAATGTCAAAATGGGGAATGAAAATTGTATGTTAAATTTAAAAATATATGTACTAACGAGACCAAAGTTACGGGAAAACGCTTGTAATATATAAATTGTCTTGTTTATGAATCGCTCATCAGATTGCAATAACGATATTATACCGGTGTAGTCGTATCGAAACAATATCGGTTGCACAAATAGCTACCCAGTTATACGAAGGGCATTCGCAGACGTATTGCATGATTTATTGAGCTTTGATATTACAGTATTCTGTAATGTTACTATATTCTGTAACTGTAATTTTATTATCTAATATATAAAATTCTCGTGTCACAATGTTTGTCTTCGTACTCCTCCGAAACGGCTTGACCGATTTTGAT
>DWNR01002772.1:0-12555 GCA_018250455.1 Polygonus leo
CCATATTTTAGGCCATAAAAATTCAACCCCTAAATGGTGCGGTAGCGGGCGGAGCCGCGGGTACAACTAGTATACAAATAAATTTCGAAGATATCAGATTAATAAACAAAGCACGTTTTTTAAATCAGTTCCGTAGCACACATTAACATTAAATTGAGAACCTCTGCCTTTTGAATTAAAAATCTTTCGTTCCCACCGAACTAGTTACCCGCACTAAAGCGTCCCCGGCGTCATTACGCTAGATGGCGGTGGTCAGGCGACCATCTGCCGTCAGATTGCAGCTATTACCCCAGCACGCGCCCCGTTTCCGCCAACCTGCAATTTCCCGCCGATTGGTAGGAGCTGCGTGAAATGGTGCCTTAATGCATAGCTTCTATTAATGTTTTGTATCAGCTTTATTGATTTCCTGGCGGTTTGAATGATGCTGTCAGTCCTACGTCAGTCTGATTTTGGTGTGAGTAGACATACATATAGATTTCATTAGGAAAAGTTTTTACTCATACTAGTTATTATTTCTGTGCTCTTGTAGAGAACAGAAATTAGAAATAGAAGTAGAAATTGGAAATTAATAATCTTTTTCCAATTTTTAATAATTACTAGGACACTTCGAAACATTGGAAAAAAGGTCTTCAAATTATTCTTGTTATCTTTTATATCACAATTCTATTTTGTAAGGTTTTTTTTATTTTATTTTTACAGACTTTGGTTTTGTTTTCATATATGTTTATATGAGTACCAGCATACAATTGATAATATTATGTATATGTTCTCATGCAAGACATCTAAATTTAATCACGTAGGGACTGGGTATAGATAACATGGGTTCCAAAGGAATTTACTTTGGATTGCATCGGAGGACTACCTACGTGATCGGCAGAGGACTGATCCGATCCGCTTAGAAGATTACAGGTACACTATCTTCACTATAATGTACTACTCGCCGATCGAATTCCACAGAAATCGTTTTAATATAGAAGGTTTAGTACGTGTCTCCAGGTCCACGGCAATCAAAGTCTGCGACAAACACAATCTGCCGCAAGATAGGTTTACGATTGAAGGAATTTTGATTCAAACTGTTGATTTATCACAACTTTTCTCTAAATCTAAGACAGTGTTACGATTTACCGTGGTTCGGGAGTAATTAGTAAAGATTAAAAAATGCCTGTGGAAAATACTTCGTATAGCATAGTTCTTGGATCTCTCGGTAACTATACTTGGAATAATCATCGATATGTATCTAAAATGTTCTGAATCGCAGCGGTCGCCGTGCAGGTCTGATATGCGAAGGTCTTTAGGTTGGACTCTCAGAGAAGATTTATTTGTATGTGCTTTATCTTTGTATGTGCCTACTCTGCTTGGATCCATGTTTGCTGTGAGTCTATACTCAAGTCAACCCTTACTCCCGAAATGTTTATTTGATTCGATTCCATAGGCAATTAAATAAGTATTGAATATAACTATTTACATTCAGGTATTCTTACGTATCCTTCTATGTATATATAGTGTGCTCTACATAGAAAGTAACTAGTTTTCAATTACCAAACATTGCCTCCGTCATTCCGATCCAACAGTTGAATTCAACTTAGTCTATCCCTTGCGCCGTTACATCGCATGCGCCATCGAGACACTGGTTACAAACGAGCTCCATTCCCGATAACATCTCGAGCCCGCTCCCGGGTCCTATCTGGCCATCTCGACATCTCAATTTAAATACCCGCTGTACCCGATCGGACTAAATTAAACGGTTGCCTGTTAAATTAGATGCCTCCTGTTTAGGCAATAAATTGGCAGGTTTCGCTCGCTGGTGCAACGATAGTCGCATGTAGATATATTTAATTTAGATATGTTGAAATTGATCTTAGGATACGAGTAACATGCCATGTATGCAATTTGCTAGTGACGATGGTTACCCACGAAATGGTTATATTTTTATTCGTATATAATTACTACGCGATCTTATAAATAGATATTTTATCAATGTCTTTATTACTCTCAGTTCTAAGTAAAAAAATAAGGGAAGTAATAAAAAACTTATGTACCTACCAATAAAATCACGTATATTAAATATGCATACATATATTTACTTAAGATACTTTGGTTGGAAAAGGTTAAGATTAAGAACAATATTTAAAACCATTTCCGCGAAAATACATCATACAAGTTCAGGATGTCGGAACATCTTAATTCCGTTAATCGCGATGGGGATATAAAGTTTACGAACCGTATAATTATAATGAATGTTTGTAAATAAAGTACACTTAGCCCTTGCCTAGCCTTAACCTATTGCGTCCTTCGTTTAGCTCGTACATCTAGAGGAACAGGCACGGATTGGACTTCCAGTCAGGATATTTCAGACTTTCAGTTCGCGTGAACATTAACGGTATCTATACATTTTTGATTTACTAAGTAATCATACAATAATAATTAATTTCCCATCAATGCAATTTATTTGTTATTTCTGAAATGATTGTATTGTTATTATCTCGTTTTATTTCTTTTGTAGACCGGAAAATTAGTATATTATATATTTTCATGTAAATAAAAAAAATGTTTAGTAATTGTATGCTATATTCAGTGTAACGATTATCTTATAATTATGTAATAAGGCCCAAATATAATTCTAGCTTCGAAAAATATAATTCGAGCTTTCTAGATGTGTAATCCAGAAAGCTCGACACATATAATCGAATTCGATATTAGTACGAAGATATTGGGCCGAGAATATTGAGCCAATTTTGGCGCTTATAAAACTAAGTTTGGACGTCACCGCGAAAGAATAAATAGAAGTTAAGACGAAATGCTTCTTGCGCTCCAATTACCGTTATACCCAACCAGGAAATCACTTAAGAAAGTCCCTTAAGGGTTAATCCGGACCTGTGTAGTAGAAATAAAATGATTCGCCCACCGCGTTAGCCTTAGTTCCGCGGTCGGCGCTCGTAAAATGAAACGGGCAACAGCCGTTTATAAATTACAAATCTAATACGTTGCGAAGCGTTGCAACTTGCGATAGCTATGGACGGCTGGTCGGTGAGGCTGCCAGTATAACGAAAAGTTAGGTTTCTGTAGCCGTTTAATCCCCCAGTAGCCTAATCAAACAAAAAAGGAGTAAACGGGTAAAAAACTCGTGTTATTTCAGAATAGACACTTTTTAGTCTTAAAATATAGTATTTTAAATAGATATGACTAAAGGGCGCGATGAGAGCCCTCCTCCAAAGATGGCGATGCATGATGATAGGCGACGGTGACTACTAGATAGATATAAAAAATATGACTTGTAGCTGGTTGTTTTAGACATTCTCAACCTTAGGATAGACAAACACCCAAAGATGTACATTTAAACCTCACATTTTGGTATCGTTAAATAAGCGTGGGCTTATGTTTGATTTAATATTTTGAGTGTATACAAACTCAACAAAGCGCATATCTCTGTATGAAAAAAATCAAAATAAAAAAATACATATAGACGGATAGAACCTCCCCCTTTTTTTAATTCGGACAACAAGTGCGCATAGGGTTAAGTAGTACCCGTGCGGTGTCCGAATAATTTCTCGGATCGGGTGGGGTCTCTACTAATCCATTGGTCCACAGCACTGGTGGTCTCTCCCTATTAGCCGCGCCGCTTATCCATCTGACATCGAGCGGACACGTGAAGTTCTTGGATTGCATATAACCAGCAAATGTCTTTAGAACAAAGACTTAACTCTAAATAGGAATAGGACTTTTGCATTTAGATTAAGAAAAAGTAAAGATCTTTTAGACATTGTAACGATAAAATCTATTTATCTAAGTTTTTCTATGTAATAAATCTAAGTTTTTCTATGTAATAAATGTAACATATAACTTGAGTTACAAGTATGCTAAACGATTTCAAATTCATATTTAAATGTTTATTTTCATCATAAGATATATGAATTACTAGATGAACATCAATATAAAAATAGCTTGGTAAAAATTATTCAAATCAATATCTAATTCAGCTTTCAGCGCCTATTTAAGTCTAAGGTAGACCGAAAGAAAAGAGAGCGGAAAAGCTCCCAGAACTATCACTAACTGTTTTGTAAACTGTCTGGATATCTTTAGTGAAAATGTGGCTAATTAAGAAAATTCTGGCAAACGGTCACCAAGCAATTACATATTGTACAAGTATTAGCAGGAATCTTGATTTACAACTTGTACAGCACACAAAAAAAACTCAAAAGACACATGAAAGTTTCTTTTCTTTTAATTATCTACCTACTTATTAGTAACCCATTAATTAATTCAGTATATTGCAATTGTGTTCTCACGTTACTTATAAAACAGGTCATCTACAGACCTGATTGATCGCGGTAGCAGATACAACGGATTATAATACGAGTACCAGCGTAGCATAGAATTACGTAGTTAGCTTAAGGTCGGACCTGTCAAGCGTGGTACCGGTGGCGAAGACAAGACGGATTGCGTTGGTATTATCAAAAACAATCGATAGCTGAGCGATTGTACTGACTTGTCGCCTATTTGCATACCTGTTATTACCAAATGCAGGTGTTTGTGAGCTTGCAACCAGGGATGGCAATTATCAATCGGTAAATTATATTTTTAAATAAAAAAAACTTAGCCGCGACTTCAAATACTTTTATTCTCAATTTTTTTTAATTCTGTTTGGGGCTTATTACATATTTTTTTTATCGATAACTAATAAAACACTTGAATTGTAAATTTCATCTTTATTCTGGCTTTAAAAATATGTACCATTTAAAATCTGAGGTCAGAGAACAATGAATAATGATGCATAAAGATCAAGTAGCCAAATATCTGTCGTAAAGACATCGCTATTTTTTCAAATGCCTGTAGATAAATAGTTCCGATCAAATATTCTTACTGTTGACATTTTGTAGCTTCTGAAATAATTTTAAAGTTCACTATACTTTATATTATTAAAGAATTATTTTATGAAATAACTGTATTGGTAGATTTTTGGAAGTTATCTCGACGTTATAAAACTTTAGGTAAATCAATATATTTTTGTACAAATACTAGTGGACTTTACGATACTTCATCTTGCCTTTAAAAATAACAATGCTACGTGCAGGGTCCAGAGTACCCTATCTCTCAAGTCAGCCTAAGTATAATGTAAGTATATATTTGCATAATAGCGTTAAAGGTTAAGTAGTTTCAAAGATTAGTGTCTACGATAATTGTGACACGGGATTTTTATACATCAGATATATTTATATACCTACTACTAGCTGACCCAACAGGCACTGTCATGTGTCAGGCATCAAAAAAGTTATGTTGCTATATAAATAATTTAATATGATCATTATTTTTTCTTGAATTTACTAATTTTCCGCGCATTTCTTAAGTTTTTCTTAAATAAGAACCATGGTATAGCAATAACAAAGACAACAAAAAAAGAATAAGCGAAATCCATCTAGCCATTCACGAGTGATGCCATGACCAAGGAAAATAGGGAGTCATTTTTATATATATACATAGATAACAATAATCGATCTCACATTCCCATCCCTACTTGGCGTGTTTGACTACTCTTTGCTCCGATTTCACAACGATGCCGATGGTACTAATGTCATCCGCGCTAGTGTCAAAGCGACCGGTTGAATAATCCACGGAGAAAGCTCGGTTTAATTCAGCGAGTAAGATATTGCGAATCGACAATTCGCAATTAACAAACAGAATAAGTGGTCAGCCACCGTTTGGGTCGCGTTTATCGAAGATAGCGCTCCGACAGGGCGAAGGAGGGCAAATGGTCTTGGAGGTATGCGTTGAGATACTATTTGTTATTCTATCTATCGAGTACAGTATTAGTATATTATCTTTTGCTTATATTTAGCTAAGTGATGGTAATGGGGTTTCTCTGTTAACTAAAATTAATCGAGAAACGACATTTTGAGAAAATGTCACACAGCCCGCACAGCAGTGTGTTGAATGTAATTTAGTACCTAGACGCATATTGCAGCTTATGGGTATTAAATTTACAAATATCTCAGTTAATACAAAGTGTGTATTACAGTATTAAAGTCTGTATTGTAGTATTAGGTATAACTAAATAGTAATCGTGTTTAACAGTGCCTTCAGAAAAATACCGGAGAGAATTGTAATCGTTGTATGATATGAAAGTATAGTATTGGGTATTTATGTGCTTCTAAAATATATAAAATGTACCCAAAAGTTAGAGCACATGTTTAATTCCAACATAATAATTGAATATAATAAGGAATTAGATAAGAAAATGCTTGAAATTCTCAATATTTTACTAAAAAGAAATGGTAAAACACCAGACAATTCAATAGAACTTCCAAATTACACATAATAAGCCGAACGGTGAAATTAGATGACATAAGTGGATAGTAGTAGTAAAAGTAAAAAGGCTTCTTAGGCCTAATTCGGCGCAATAATCGCAATAAATCCACAGCATCATTAGAAGTGGCAGAGTCGCGCCGAGTGTGGTGGAAATTAGCCGTAACTAACCAGAAATGAGAGTTGAAATTTATTGGCGTCGTTACATTTTTATTTCAACGCGATGGTGGCGTGCTTGTAGACTATAGAGACATAGAAATGTAGACAGGGATATTCTTGTTTGTCTAGTGAAATACTTGGTTTCACCGCCATCTGATTTTTTTTTCTGAAATATATAGCGGTTAGTTATTTATCCAACATGAGATAGAAACCTTCTTTATGCCTATATACACGCGATAATTGCAGTTTTGTAGCTATTTTTTCTTTGTCTCTTTTATTCAAATTATGTAAGCGTGAGTGATACGATTGTGAGTTAGCTGACCATCATTTGTGTGGAATGATCCATATCGTTGTATTTCCATTTTGTATGACTTTTATTAATATTCTGTAACAAAAGGCAACAGTGATTATGTTTAATTTAGTTGACTATCACTTTTAGAACTGACCATTAGTTTTAGTAGAACGGCTGCTATCGTGCTGATATGAATAAGCATAAGTGATGCGACTGCCCATCACCATTGCATTTGCCCATCATTTTCGTCGAACCGATAGCAGTCTATACATTTTATACTCTATGTTATAAATGGTAATGATTGTAAGTAACATTTTTATTAAAGTAGTAACGGTCGTAAGTGTCACCACATGCTTCTTTGCTACAGTTTATTGAAACGGCTTTCTTTTGCATTCTTCAAACATCTCAACTGACGTGATATGATCGATATAGGAAATTTCAACAAGATGGCCAGAAAGTAATTTTTAAACAAAGAACTTGTTAACCCGAGTCTGTAGAAAAAACAACTACGCAACGACACAACTACTTTAGTCATAAGTATACTATTTTCACGATGTAAAGTTATCAACATACTATATGTAACATGCATAGTTCAAATTCAAATTCAAAAGTTTTTATTAAGCGTAAGTTATATAAGGTCTACCTATCCTAGCACTATTTTTTAATAAAAAAAAATGTGTCAATTTTCCACATTGCATAGATTTATGATAGTGTCTTAATTACTACACACTTGACATTTGTGTTAGGATCAATTTTGCGAGTAGAATTAAGTAACTTAGGTGAAACCCAATACGAATCTAAAAACTGCAATCGTTTTTAAAACGCTTATTCCAAACCAAAAGCTGATAAAGAACTGGATCACGATAAAAAGATCTGAATCGTATCAATAAAATAAGCGACAAAAAGACACTAGAATGCTAAGTAACTCATAACAGTAAGTAAAATATCATGTTATAAAAATATAGAAGTCAAATAGACAAAGAGTACGTATTATCGACGGCAATATATTTCCATAACCAGATTATAAAATGTTTCTATTGTGCGATGAGATATAAAAGATTGTTATTAAGAAAAATAGAAGAACACATCGTGTATCATTTATAACCGCTATTGAATGGCGAAAACTAGAAATGCTGCATAATAGAGATGATATATTATTGGCAACAACCGGAAGTAAATACAATGCTAAAAACGAATTTATAGATACGTTGATTGTCAAAACAGGCTCAGTAGCTTTCAATACATCTGAATTTGTAGCCATACGATTTAATCAAGCTCTAGTTTCACTGCAAGGCATTGTAGAGAAGAGATTGTTCCGTTTCTATATAAACGAACCCAAACAATAAAATTAATGTCGATCGAATGATTTTGAAAGCAGGCCTCATCAGGCTAATGAATACCTCATCAAATAGTTATATCTTTGTTATGAATAACATAGCATTCGAATGAAGACACACTGTTCGTGAAAGTGACGCCGAATTAAGACGAAATTATGATATTATTAATGAATTTATGAAAAAACTAAACGACTGTCTGAGCGTCTGGCTAACATTTTAAAAAATATTAATAGTTTTACAAAAGTTTGGAAAAAGGGGCGAGGATATAAATATACTAAGATTAATTACAAATTTAAACGTTATTTCATAAGTATTAATATCTTTATATAATTGATTACAAATTACATAAAAAGTGAAAACATTTAATTAATTGAAAACTGTATTAAAATATATAATGTGTGTAACGTGTGAGCGACGCCGAAGGTGCTGCCGAATTATTGTCGGTTCGTTTGATTCTGAACGTAATAAATTGGATCTATTTACCACTCACGATTCAAGTGTTAAAATGAAAGCCAGCTCTTTAAGTGGCTACCTAAAGTGTGTTCACACTTGTAGTGCGGGAATTCATAAGTAAGTTCATTCATAAGTTTTGATTATCCTATTTCCAAAGGAGAGTTTATAGATATATTATCGCGAGCGTATGTTATTAAAAAAAATAGTGTCAGTTTAGCAATAGTCTTAGGTTGATTTTGCCACGGAAGGAAAATACAACAAAAGTAAATTGCATTGAACTTTAAAAGTATCAGTATTGATTCAGACAATAGGTGTATAAATTGGAGTGAGTAAATTAAAAAAGGAAGGAAACTATAGTCAAATTAGATTGCATTGAACTTAAATGTAATGTCAGGTTTGCTTAAGAAATTTAGAACAAAAGTTATGGTCTTGTTATTATATGACATGGTCATGGCCGAACTTGCCCACTTTTTAGAACAGCAGTAAACCGTGAACCACAACATACCTGAAGGTTGGCGGTTCAGGGTTCATATAAAAAATGAATACAATTGAGTTTTGTCTCGCTTTGAATGAAACATTAAGTTACGCACCAAGTGCTATCCACTATTATCCACTATCTTTTATATACTGTAAAAGATAAATAAGTTAATAGTTTAAAAATGTTTCAGTGTAAACACGGCTTATAAGTCGGAGTTAAGCAGCGATGTTTGTAAGCATCTTACAATGTGTTGTCAAATCATAGATAGATGTGTTGCTGGCACGTTAAAATGATAATAATGTCGTTTCATCTTAAAAGTGATTTGTCGCTTTCCAGTTTTTTTTAATAAAACGCTGGAAATGAGAAATAAATATTTGTCGTTTTATTGAATAATATTTTGTCAAATGCACATCAACAATGAGGTGCGGCTTTAAAAGAGTTATGCTAGTTTTGATAACAATCGCGTACCAGAAAGTTATGCAAATTATTAATATATAGTTAAAATATTAAAATATTTTTTAAATAATTTGCATTCAATAGAATATTGATTAATATGCAATAATTCACGCATTAAAGTGACAGCTCAGATGTTAAGTGATTGTAAAGTTTCATATTAAAAATAAAAAAATATTAATCTGTTTAGAAATTGAATTTTCGGCATATCGTGGCAAAAGTTGATGAACGGATTAATATGACTTTAGACAATAAAATTAAAACTATTGGAAAAGTGAAATCGAGTTGAGACCAATCACTTTGCGCAACGAATGACTTTAATAGTTTAATGGCTACATGCTCGGAGATGACCCGTGACCATTTTCGATTTCATGACTAAAATCATAACAATGTGTCCGTCGAGTGGTCACGATAGATCGGTCATTATAGTAATTATATCTTCACTAAAGCCATAACAACTCTGCATTCGAGTAATTCGATTTCGGACGAGTGCCAAAGTAACAAGGCATGGAATTGCGTGAAATTTAATTTGGACCGATGAGAATAATGTTGGGGCAAATTTAACAATAGCTAAGCTTTTGCTCAGTCGTGTATGGCTTCGGGTGATGATGTGGGTGTATTGTTTGCTTTGAGGTGATATTAAAGACCATACGTTTTTGAAACGTGATCTTAAATTATAGGGAAGTTATGCTTGTGGCATTTAAATTGGAGTCAGCCGTGTCTTGTCGTGTCGGACGGCGCTTGCTCTGAATTTCTTTTAGTAGCCAGTCTGACAAGAAAGAATTTTGCTCCAGATGATTTCAACTTTCCTTGTTATGCAAATCGTTTTGCAATTTACTTTTAAAATTCTGGTTATATATAGTTTGTGTATCAATTTAATGTGCAATTTTAAGCATTTTTTAGATGCCTTAAGTCAGTGTAATATGTCTGGTCACTCACATGTATATATCTAAAAAAAATCAACATTTTCGTCTCATTCTTCACTTTTCATTGCGAACTGTTTTAAAGTTTCTCGTTTTTATCACAATTACTTAAAATATCAATATTTTAAGAGAGTTATTGATATATTAGCTGATAACCTCGATATTGTATCGATCAAGAAGAAAATAAGGCATAGATTTTACTTTATTCTAGTTCAACCCAACAACAATAGAACACAATGCTATGAACGAACATAACTCTAGTTTTAAACGTTTATACTCCGTAAAGGCTAATGCTATTTAAGTCGTACAAATATTTCAGACGTAGCGACACGGCAAACAATCATTGTCAATGTGATAGATGTTTATATGGAGCAAGGTATATTTTATACAGCTTTGGTTAAAAAGGATTTAGCTCGCGAACTGTAGATCACGCGTTTTGTTTTTTTAGTGCTAATTGATTCGATTTTATGTCTTACTAGGCGTAATTATTTTTGAATATTCATTCCTAAGCAGTAATTTTGATAGTATAAGTCCAAGTTAAATGTGATTTGTAAAGGAAAGTGAATCTCATATATTTATTTTTAAATGCACTGTTAAATAAGTAGGTATAAGTCTGTAAAATTATAGTACAAAATTCACATATTTATGTAATAATTCATTTAAAAAGGAATTTAGGAAATTTTGGAAATTTCCGACATATAACATGATTGTTCTCGTCTGGTAATATAGTAGGAACAGAATTACCCCTAGGTGTAATTGATAAAGCTTGTTGACATAATGATTTAAATACCTATAAACATTCTTTACGTTTTCGACACCACAATTACTCTTACATACATCAAGATTATTTCAGCCTTGATAGACGAATTGCAGCTAAAGTTAAGCCGAATTTATCCGCATCGGTTGCATCACCGCCGCAGCCACGCTGACGTGTTGATCTGGTATCTGGGATAATTTATATGCTAAATATCGAGTGTGTATGGGGGATAATTTATATAAATCACAGTATGTCGCAACAAGGGCTCACGATTGCACGAGCATCCGTCGGTTGCGCGGAGTGACAATGCGCAATTAGGATTAAATGCATACTACTATTCATAACCACTACGAATATCACACCTCAGCTGAAGTGCCTTATGAGGACGAAATATGGCTGGCTTTGCAAAATTCGATTCGAAAAGTAGGTATTGAGTTGTTGGTATATATCAATGTGTGAAGACATGCCAGGCTAGCTTCATTTTCGAAGGCGCTACTAATAGCGACTAAGAACCTAGACACGTTTATTCAAACATAAACGATTGAAATTCACAGCCTTATTCTGAAAATTTACCTAAAACTGACACAAAGAATAGGATACTCACATCCAGCGTAGAAAATCAAAAGTAATACTGAGATGATCCTGTATCAAGTAACGCACGAGACACATAATGAACTGAACAAAACTGATTCTACCCAGCCGATAAGTAGATACTTACAAGCCGATGATTAAAAGATTTTTTAATTAAAATGACTAAAATGTGGCCGGTATACTTCATGAGCGCTAAATACTCCCTGTATTTAGCGCTCATGAAGTATAAATGAAATAGACATGAAACAATCAAAAAGAAGAAGTAAAATCTGCTGCTGCTGTAAGCCAAGATGCTATGAGTGCATCTTCACTTGAAATTATTGAGTCACAGTATCCCTATATTTGCGCGTAATGTAAAGACCTTATACAATAATGTATAACGACTAACTTTACGACTGCACTTAACTAGATTAAAGAAATTTTATCCGGCACAAACAAGACATTTATTTGTCTATAAGCATCAAAGTCTCGTAACATCTTGTTTTGGGATTGGAAGGTTAGCTCAAGATGTCATTTATTTGTAATTTTATTTCTCTATTAGACAATGAATGAATATTATCAACAATCATAAAACGCGACTTAATGTAGAAAATACAGGCTGGACAACTAAATTTAGTAAGTTGCTTTCTCGTAACTTGCTTTGAAATATAGTTTAAAATTATACTGCAGAACGTTGATTTAATAGATTAGAATAAAAACAATAAAAAATAAAAATAAACTCGTGAGACGGTTGTCTATGCACGTAATTTAAATAGGTTTTTCAATAATCTTAAGTTCTTTATCACATAGTAATGTATTTTTTTATTACATAC
>DWNR01002773.1:0-12553 GCA_018250455.1 Polygonus leo
CAACAGGCTGGAGAAGGCTCCGCTCATTGTATATACATGAGTAGCTTTTTTAACGTATAAGGGTAGCAAACGAGCATGCAGGCCACCTGATGGTAAGCGATCACTGCCACCCATGGATATTGGTAATCATTCCCAAGTACGATTTAATATTACCTCAGGTTGAGGTTCTCGTTAAGATTGAATTATTTTTTAATATAAATGCATGCGTGGTCTTTTTGTTTTGTACTAGTGCTATCAGTCTTTTTGGAAACCAATAGGTACATTTTTGTGCTCGTACATGTCAACAAATACTTGGAGTTTCATCAATAGATACTAAAATTAACCCTTCTTTACTCTGCATCTTTCACTGCTACTCGTACATACGTACTATGTTGATTTTCATTGTATATACTTCCAGTAATGTTATAGTTTCATTGTATCTCTTCTGATTAGGACATGTACTATAACGAGCTGAGGGAAACTCGCTATGTACAAAATACTTTAAATATTGTTTTCGAGCATCCAGATATCCATTCACTATCCATATCCTTAGTGGTATTTAGCCGCGTCTTTGATATAAAGCCCAAACAATACGCGTAAACACTACAATAAAGAATCACACAAGATTACTTTCTCTGAAAATCGTCGTGACAATGTCAAACATGACGCTAATGATATATGTTTACATACGAAAAATAAATATCCCTATAAAAACTAGGGAAATAATACTGTTTTATACTGGCTACTCTATTAACTTTAACATTGACCGAAAATAACTTGGTGCAACAAACAATTGTCACATTCCATCGTCATCGTCAAAGTTACTGTTACAGTTAATTTTAACGTTGACTTTAACCAGGCCTACGGTGCAACCCACCCTAAGATATTAGCCTTGTTCAAATATGGTAAACAACACCTCCTTGTCCAAAACGCAAGAATTGTTTACGACTTACTACTACTTTGAAAACAAAATAAAATCCAAACAAGACATTAAGATTATACGATTGGAAATCAACCAATGATAACATTTCCCATCAACAATCAAAACAGATAAAGCAAAGATTTTATAACAAAGCAGCACTGACCAAAATGAATGCAAACGCACAACAAAGAAAGGAACCAAATAACAGTTGAACTTCAACATTGTAACATCCGTAATACTCCGACAGCAGCGAACAATACTCCACAGAGCCGCAACAAAGAAACACAAACTTTTTTAATTCTTATCTGGCGGTTGGATCACGAAGACCAAATTACAAGCTGGACGTCAGGGGAGGGGGGCACGTAATTACCAGAACACAGCAGTACTGACAACAATGGTCAATCACTGCGGCTGAGGCCCGCGAAACTACGGGGCTGATAGCTTGTTGATAAGCGAAAGCGATTTTGAACATGTAGCGTTTTGACAGAGAACCCTGTCTTATCCGCTCGATCTGGGAACGTATCGCGATGACGAAAAACCGACACTAAATATGTCACTCCGCGCGACCGCGTCCCCTTCTTTCACCCATTGGTTGGTTGAACCCTGGGGCCGCGCAATCATATTAATAGCAATGGAATTCGTATAGGCAAATTAATTACAAACTTTGATGTAAAAAACTTTACTTAATAGATTTCGAAGGGTATTTGGTCAATTTTACAATACAATGTTTGTTTACTATAATTATTTGTGAAATACTACTAAAAATCATTAATAATTTAATATTTTTTATTATTTTTTTCAAAGCAGAACAACGTCTGCTGGGTCAGCTAGTATTTAATAATTTATAAGGTTTTTCATAATATACATATAAGTAATAATCGGTCCTCCGGATAGTAAGTCATAACCACGCTTTTAGATTGAATTCTATGCTACAGAAACGGTAATCAGCTCACAGGGAACCGCACACTGTCACTTGTGCCGTACATTGACAATAATTTTTAAGCTTTCGGCGAATCGTAAGCAGGCTCTGATATTGTAAAATTCTTAAACAATTGAATAAAAAACAGAAAACGCTCCGCTCATCAACACAAAGCACGACACACCCGATCCGCGAGATACATGTACATTGTACACACGGCGCTCAATCGCCTCGCTTTCTCCGCTCAACTCCACTCAAATATTTGGCGAGAGCTGTCATAACATCCGATCAAAGGGCCATTTGTAATATCTTCCGCTCCGCTGCGCCGTGGCAGCCACCTGCGGAGATCTTGCTCGTTTTTGACGTGCTGGATGGAATAGGGAGAAATAAAACGAATGTTTGTGCACGGATGAATGTGGACACCTGTCTGTGGAGGAGGTGTAGCGTGATATTGATACTGTTGGGGATTAGAGACTTAAGATAATGAGAATGTTTATCAGATTCTTATTGCTTTTGCTTATGTTACATACGAAATAATTATTGTATCAGTGAAATCTGTTTTTGAACCTGGTTTAACTCATTATTTGATTAAATATACACGAGTATCTTAAATCTTAGCTTAAAGATTTATAACTTTATTTGTTTATTTATTTGTGTCGTCGAACTACGAGTAGCAATGCCTGAGAGTTCTGTATCTTTGAATAGGATAATAAAAAGCATATATTTTATTTGGAATGGATTTAACACAATAAACCCGAGTCTGAATGCATATTGATTGATTGATAACAAGTATGAGAGAGTATGATTTCAGCTTTAACATTTGCTTTATTAATTGGTAATCGATTTTACGAACGAAGAATACCAAAGTTAGTTTACAATTGAAAACATGTTCAAAGTACGACAAACAGACAATTGGAACAAATAAAATATACATCGCATAATCCCAACGTTTTTAAAGAAATAATAAAATCGCAAAAACAAAACAAACAGATCATAAGATCGATGGGAGTCCATCCCTGACAGGGCTGAGGGAGCGGGCAGACAAACGAACTGGCCGCGCGGGACGATGCCGCACTCAATTATGAAGACGTGCCGATCAATAAAACGGTTTACAACCCGCGAGGAGACCCACGGGGGGCCTCCCATCAGCAATAAGGAAACCCATCTATCACGGTCCCGCGTAATTACGTCGTGACCGCGGCTGACCAATTAAAGACTCGCTATCGTTAGTAATAGCGCAAATAATTTACTATTAATTGTAACCAGACCCCGCAGCGCACGTCCGCTCCCCGCAGCACGCTCGCTCCGACTGGCCGCCATATTTCTTTCTCGATAAGGCCGCGATTACACTTGTAGATATATGCGCGACCGTAAATAGAGTTTTGTCCATATTCACGAGCGGATCTTCATTGAGAAAATGCATTTAAGGTAAAACGTTCTAGCGGCTTTATCATTTTGTGTGGAGCGCCCCATTTATTTAGTTCAACCGCATTGATGCATGTATATCGATTTAGCCATAAACGGAGCTTTATTCGAACTTAATATCTATATTGTCGTATTAAACCCAGTGAGGAGTTTACTATTGACATGGCTATTAACTTGCTGGTTACTTAAATGCTTACTATTGATTGGCACGACGACGTAATTTATTAAAGCTTTATATTCAAGACTAGACTTTCTGTTTATTATTGTTCTAACATTTCAAATTCGTTTATTGTCTGCAAGGAGAACTCCTGATCAAGCAGACAGTATAGATCGTCCTTTTCAAAGGAAACAGAACTGCACGAAAAGAAAGTAAACAGAACAGATTTATAAAGTGAATGTAAAACGTGAGAGATTTGAAAGTTACGTTAGTGCCACAAATTAAAGTGAAAATACTCTTTTCTTATCAAACTCAATAACAATCACTGTAATATTGACAGTTGGTAGAATTCTTGTAGTTAATACGGGAAGATACCACCGCCACTCTCATAATGCTCCGTGAAGTCATTTTTGTGTTTCGATAGGGGTGGTTGCCGGCTACACGGACACACGAGAAGAATATCTTGATTCTCAGGGGCAGTGATCCCTTACCATTGCTTTGTAGTTTTATACGATAAAAAAGCAACGCATCGTTGATCAAACCCAGATGCGAACCAATCATACATTAGGTTAGTTACAAATATCCATAAGCCGTATTGACCATTAGGTGGATTGCATGTACGTTCGCTACCTTAGTACGATAAAACAACATTGGTGCCTACAATTGAAGGTTACTTGTTGTAAGACAGTAAGTTCATAAACTTTTGCCAGGTGGTAGAACTCATGTAGTTCGACCGCGGAGGTACCACCGCCACCCTCATAACCCTCGGTGAAGCAAATAATTGTGTTTAGGTTTGGAGAGGCGTGGTTGCCGGCTATACTTAAACACGAGGCGAACTTCTTAGTCCTCAAGAGTTATAACGCACCTGTGACCAACCTCAAGCACCATACAATCGAACTCGGGGATGATCACTAATTTCCATGGGCAGCAGTGACCATTTATAAGGTGGACTGCATGCTCGTTTACTACCTTAGGGCGACAATAAAAACTTGTACTTATACTCTCGTAGTAATGAAATTTTTAATATTACAACTAAGTCCTCATTAATACCAATGTTCCTGTAATCAACGACACCTGTATAAAAGTTTCAATTAACTAGACGTTAAATGGTCAGGCATTATGTTATTATGTCGACAGCCTCAAACAGCAGTGCGCACTTATCATCAGATGGACTGCATTACAGTTTCTACTTTTTCATAACATTAAAGTATCAAACGAACATGATATCCACGTGATGATAAGTGGTCACTGCCTCCAATAGACACCAGTAATTAACCTCAGATGGGATGAAAGTTCGACTTGAGACTGAAGACAGATATAGTGGCACCTTGTATAAGTGTGACCGGCAACTATACTCTTCCACAGAAAAATAAATTTCTTATTAACAATTTCTTCGCGGCCAATATAGGTTTACCGGTTATAACATTCTAAAAAGACCGTACATAGGTATACGTGTACATTTATAGTTATGACAACAGACGGTAGTGTCCAACTGTCCACATATCATCAAATGGTCTTGCTGCTTCCATTTAATAAAAAAAAACATCAAGAAGATACAATAAGCGACCAACACTACGTTTATCTTAACACATGGGATAAAATATGGACCGTTACACGAACGAAGTCACTGTGGAACTGGGAACACCTTATCTAGTGCACGAACCAAAAGCATTATTTCGGAAAGTTTATGTCCTTTCGGTTTTACATTAACGGGAACAAAGATCCCAGTGGGATCGCATACGAGTCACTGTGAAGGGGTATTCACATGATCCGGTCCAATATCTCGATCATACTTGGTAACCTGTTTAATGTTTTGAAGTATAATGTTTGCAGTAAAATTAAAACAGAACTATTTTTTTCGAGAATGATCGTTACATTGCAAATAAATAAAACCAGCCAAGTGCAAGTCGAACTTGCGGACTATAAAAAACGACAAAATATCACGTTTGTTGTATGGGAGCCCCATTTAAATATTTATTTTATTCTGTTTATATTATTTGCTGTTATAGCGACAACAGAAATACATCATCTGTGTAAATTTCTGTGCAGAACGGATAATGTAAAGTAGTCTTTACACTCCTAAGGGATGCGTTGGCCCTTATCTGCCGTTTATCGGCAATTGTGAACACATTAGAAGTGTTAGGTACGAGCTTTTGGAAATAAAGAGTAACTTTATGTGGATAATTACTAGAGAGAGCTTTTAATCGCTTACGTGAGCTTCTTAAGAAGCTTAGCTTCTTAGATTTCATTGGAAACGGTAGTTTTCATTGCTTTTCAATTGAAATTTGTAGCCCATATACATATTTATAAGAACTTTCATAGGTTCGAAGGTTAAGTTCGAATTAGTTAGAACATATTACTGGAATCTGATAAGGTTTATGTATAATGCGGTAAAATTTTTAAATCACTAACTTTTAAACTTTTTTTATTGCTATCACTAATTAAAGTTTTTTTTATATTACTATTATGAATTTAAATGTACCAATTCTTAAGCTGTGTCTACTTTCTAAAGTATTCGTATTTAGTTGTAAAAAAAAACAAGTGTCTACGAGTAGATTACCGATCATGAAATGAAAATGAAATATATAGATGACTTTATTATTTGTTTATTTTGATTGTTTTTACTTAATGATTTGGCGTTTTTGAATTTGACGAAATAATCACAATAACTGTTTTAAAATCTAAACTCGCCTTCATATATTTTTTATTGTAGTGGCAAACGAACATGCAGTCCGCCTGATGGTAAATGGACACTGCCACTCACAGACACAGGACACAACCTTAAATGAGGTGAAAATTGAGGTTGACCACGGATGTATTGACACTCCTGAAGCCTAGGTTGTTGCCTATTTTAAAACACATATTATGCTCGATGTATGTTATTTTTGAGTAAAAAGGTAGCAATTAAGCACGCAGTCCACCTTATCAGGAGATAAGTGGTCATTACCGCCCACGTACATTTGCAATCAAGCCCAAGTACGATTGAATGGTACCAGAGGCTCAACTAATATACGTTGCTACCCCTAAGGACTAAGATGTTCCCATCGTGTATAATTACAGCAGACAACCACACCTCTCTAAAAGTGAATCACAGTAAATTGCTTCACGGGACTTATGAGGGTGGCGGTAGTACCTCCCTGGCCAAACTACGCGCGTTCTACCACTAGGTAAACATATTATATATTTTTATTACACAGCTAGCATCACGAACTATTACTGTAACACTTATCATCACATGAACTCGTCTCGTTTGCTCATTATCATAAAATGTACACCAATTTCCCAGTAAACTCGCATGTCTCCTCGTTGGCAGTCAGATCATGTTTTGTGTTTTGAAAATACGCAAGTGCAGTACTGCATATGAAATTACCTTAATTGACCCCTAAGTAGATACTACGTGGTGATGGCTGTGTTGATACGGGGATGCAAATTGAGGGCTTTTGAAAATCTACTCATAACTTGTTAGGTAACTGAAAAAATATTCATATCTTGTCTTATCACAACAATGTATTGTGAAAGTGTGTAAACATGAATTAAACTGTTTTTTTAAAGATTAACTTGGTATTACATAAATAAGTTTTTTATTTAATTTACTTTAAAATTAATATTTTTGACTTAAATATACTGGGTATATTACATTTTCATGTTTAGGTATATTTTTCTTACGTTTTTAAAATTCTGTCCGCAAAGGATGATAATGGAACCCTATTACGAATACTCCGATTTTTGTCCCTCCGTCCGTCTGATTTTTCAAAAAGTATATAACTAAGGGCGTTTAACTATTTTAATATGTTAGAATGAAATTGTAATAAATGTCATCTACTTTTTCAATTTACATTTTAATTTATATCGCCATCTGTTGGAAGTCCGGACGCAACCCTCGGTATACGAGTCCTACTCACACTTGACCGATTGATTGATTTGTTTATATTATTTCATTTCAATTTACAGTTATGCTTGATTAGCTCACATCACAAGGTATACATATAAATATAAAGGCCTGACCAGACTTTAACACCAATAACTTACCAGAAACAATAATATTTTGATTCGTCTGGTAAATTTTGTTCTTCAGGATTCAATCCTCCCAACATGGCGCTATAGAGTATTTATCCCCGTGCACCAAATATTCTTACACCGTCGAAACAACGCGACTAAACAATCTCAAATCAAAAGCCAACCAACATTAACATGACCAACATTGCTCAATTCGTGACTCTGAAATGATCCATCAGTTTCGGAGTTGTTTATCTGTTAAATTACCATAAACGCTCAGTTTGATGTAAGGCCCGATGGCTGCCAGCATCCCGCATTACCGCCAGTTAGTATGCTACGCCTTCTTCCCAGCACTCGGAGAACTAAGAGAATCCTCTCACGTACTTAATTGTGCCTGACTGTACTAACACGCCTAAAAAATACTTAAAGACCGGTATCACAGACGGCGAGCAACAAGCAATGCATTTTGATTGAGATTGGGAACTTTTTCTGATATTGACAGAGTACATGATGGTGAGTGATAACTATCACCCAAGGACATGTAATGAACTCAATATATAAATAAAGCCCTGCCTGATGTCGACTACAGATGACTTGCTGAAGACGAAAAAATTGTTGTAAAAAGGATTATGAGGATTATGGTAGATTCCCGGTCGAGCCGTATTAGTTCTAGCACTTACAAAAATAATTAAAAACATTCGTGAGAATTTGTGCTTTAAATAGTTTTCACGATGTGGCATAATAAATAAATACTGTCATAAATAATAACTTATTTCATAAATTATTGTAACTATCGTATAAAACTATGGAATTAATATAGCCGTACTTGTGTTTCATAGCTAATTAATCAAATGGATTGCACAAATAATTTAATCTTTTTAATTAAAAGGATATTTCGTTGTACTGATGCAATCATCAAATAATGTTGCTTTTTAATCAAGCACGAATGAAAGATCAGCGTTATCTATTTTTCTTGAATAGATAAAATTTGTCTATTGACTAGAACACCAACCAACTTATTTCATTACCATTTAACAACTCGTTTAGTTCGACCGGGGTACCACCGCCACCCTCATAATCCTGCGTGGTTGCCGGGTATACTTATATACGAGGCGAATACTTAGTCCTCGTGCTGATACTATGATTTAATTGTACTTGGCGATGATTACTGATGTTCATGGGCGGCAGTGACCACTTACCATCAGGTGGACTGCATGCTCGTGTGCTACCTTTATAAGATAAAAAACCACAAACATTCATCGCTCATCTCCTACCACATCGTAGTCTAACCGATCGATGAAAAACACACGACACATAAATTCGCACCGCATAACAAACAGGAAAACGGGCGGGTTTTTAAGATACGTCTTCCTCCAGCGGCATTTATGTAGTACGGCTCCAGGGAAACTAATAGTGGGTAGCACGTCGTAAAGCAACTGCTCACTATATCTCATTGACAGTTTTTCTCATTAACGCTAAGATCTAAGACCTCGGGCGTAGCGACACCAACTGTCTCTTTGAATTACAACGTAATTGGAATTAAATGTGATTTAGTTGTTTTATGAAATTGTAAGTTTCTATTGATTTAATGTGGAGAAGCAGCAATGAGCTCTCACTTCACCCGATAGGCATACAAACAACTTTGATTAACCTAAAATAGGATTAGATTTCTTCTTAAGATAAACAACGAATGCGTTGGTCAACTAACCTAAATCGGAACGCCTCATAAGCGCTTATACACGCCTACTCACAGAACAGTTCCAAACCATAGTATGCTATTAATATACAGCTGATTGCCAATACTTGCGAAACGATACCATTATTAATGCAATCGATAGTATAAGTACATTTATTAAGAATACTATCGATTATACGATAGTAAATTTTTCGGTAGCACATCTTTACAATAATGATGGATAATTTATGTGATAAGTACGTATTTTTAATGATTTGAGATGCGAACTTTGCTGTCCATAATAAAATATTACAACAATAATGCACGAAGCAAGCGAGCATGCTGTCCACCTGATGGCAAATGGTCACAGTAATCATCCCCAAGTACGATTAAATCATACCTAAGTTTAACACATACCTACGTTGCTACCCCTGAGAACTAAGATTTTCCCCTTGTGTATAAGTATAGCCGGCAACCACGCCTCTCCAAACCGAAACACAAGAATTGCTTCACGGAGGATTATGACGGAGGCGGTACCTCTCCGATCGAACTATCATGCTTCACAAGAGATCCAAGAGCGAGCCTGTTGCACATTCAGTTAAGGATCTCACAAGATATTTAGCCATTTTGTAAATAATTTCTTGTGATATTAAAAAAAATCTCTTGCTACACACTTGTTGGAATTTCGAAACAATTGCTATTAATAACAATAGAGAAATATGCATACCTCGCGTTCCAAACTTTTGCTCTGCATGTTACTCGAATTTGGGTTTTATTCCACTAAATACTCAAGTATCAATTTTAGTTCACATCACTTACCTCATAGATCAATTATGAACTTTTTACAATACCTCCCAACCATAGCTACTTGTGGATAACAATAATATGAATAATTATTAAAACCAGTAATTTTGAGAGCTCCTTTTGTAGTTCCAGTAAATATACATACCATAACGCCACTCACTTAAGCCTAGGATAGTATGCGAATATAGGAGAGCTACTCAACGATTTCAACATAAAAGGTATCTCCAAAAATGATTTGTCGTGAATAATTGTTGCAATTTTTTTTTTCTGACAGCAATGTTCACATCTCCTTCGTGTAATTATTTTGCTTACAAAATTAAGCAGAATAAGTCAACCTTACAATCGTCACACTCATGCAAATATGAGCGGCGTTATAGATTAAATTCCTCGCACCTCGGAACACGCGGCCAGGCGGGACCCAGTGCGAGGTAGGAGGTAAAACATGATGGAAAGTGTTGTGATGTATACCTGAAATGTTTGACGTCGGACGCAATCATTTTTAATGTAAGCTTGTTCTATAGAGTAAAATTTTAAATTGCGAATACAATACGAAATCATACACAGTAGGACACGTAGAGTAGAGGCTCTGGTCTTGTTGAGATCCCTTTAATTTTTAAGTTAACATGTTATTAGTTTCGGAATTTTGTAAACATAGTCTATTACATTACATATTTTCGTTACTTTATAATACATAACTAAATTTACATTAACATTTCTCATACAATTAATTTCTAAAGGAGATTTTTGTAGAGATTCTTTTAGAAGAAGTTTAGTTAGAAGCGTTCAAAGCTAATGAATGAAATGCAATATTTTTTTTTTTTTTCAAAATCAAAAATATTAATTTAGTCTATAAAACAATGTTACTAATACATAGTGGTTGGGATCTACCTAGTAAGCATTTCAATATTTTCTTGTAAAAATATTATATTGTCACGACGTTCATTAACAGTAAATTGTATAGACGTATAAAGATACAGCTTCTAATGTAGACTTTGAAAAAATACTGCGAAGTCTAAGAAAAAGGACAAAGCCGGCGTCGCAATAGAAACGCAACTCTCAACGCAAGCTCTACTTTCAAACCACTTTACAAGCTTGTATAATTACGTACTGGTATGTATGTTTATATACGTTAATATAAGCATATATTGTTTTCCTAGCACTTGAGATCGGGTGGAAATGAATCATGACAGAAGAACCAGTCGCGGAGACGATGTAGGTTCATGTGTTAGGGCCAGACCAGATTAAGTAACATGTTATATAACTTAGGATATATAACACTAATATTTATTTATCATACTTATGCTATTCCTAACTAATTTGATTATAAAATCCAGTACTATGTTTAACGTTTTATACCAATATTATAAATGCGAATGTGTATTCGTTATGATTTCTCACTTTTACTGCTCAACCGATCATATAATTTTGTAACATTGTCAGGGGTACAGAAAAGGATTTTATCCTGAAAAATGTTATTTCCCAAGAATGGGAAAGAATATTATAAACACGAAATAGTTGACAAACCTGTATACCACCGCTTGCAAAACTGCGGGAAGTACCTTACTTTATAACATAGTAATTACAACATAGGGTAACCAAACTGTACACATTAAAGTACTAGAGCAATGTTATCTAACATATTAATACATATTGTAATGTAAGATGCTTAAGGTTTGAGTAAATGTCAACCCTAATCTTTGAGTCCTGATTTATTACTAACTACTCAATACTTTCAATACATTCGATATAGTAAACATATACTAAATCACAATATGTTCTGTT
This sequence comes from Polygonus leo, assembly GCA_018250455.1. Lineage (NCBI taxonomy): Eukaryota > Metazoa > Arthropoda > Insecta > Lepidoptera > Hesperiidae > Polygonus > Polygonus leo. The sequence goes on from DWNR01002773.1 coordinate 11,660, forward strand.
TACTATGAGGACACGTAAGGATGTTTTACTAGCTGCTTCCGTGATTATTGTATTTTTCTGAATAAGGGAGAAAACTATGATATCTACGTTTTTTAAAAAAAAACGTTATCTACGTTTTTTTGAACGTTTATAATTTTGGGTTTTGGTTCGTACTATTTTGTTCACGAGAGAACATATTGGTACACATATTTGGAGCACGTTATATAATCATAACATCCACACATATCAAACATCCCAAACAATGTTATTTTGTCACATAGTCTGGACTCCCCCTTACACGCCAGGTAAAAAATGATGCGGAGCATGTGATAAATATGTTGCGAGCAGTCTGGTTTGCGCAATCCGTTTGTGCATTAATACTTGCTGGATTGAATGACGAGCTTGACATGTAGGATCATTTGAATGACATAAACAATGTGTCTTATCATTTAACATGACAAGTCATGTTGATACTAAACTATTATACGTGAGCTTTTTGTGCGACTAATGTTTTAATATTTGTTTTTTTTTTTTTTTTTTTGTTTTAATTTTTTTTTTTTTTAACTTTTTAACCAGCCGCCCGCGCAAAAGGTCCCGGGTTCGATTCTCAGTTGAAAAGAAATGTTGATGATGAATTTGCATTTCTGTGTTTGGCTTGCTTGTGCTTTCACTTTGTGTGTGTCCTAACTTTTGTATCAAAGAATGCTAGTGTGGGGCTGAACTGTAAAAAGTATTATTGAAAAAGCAAACGAGTGTACCTACACTCCACCACGATGTACAAGGAGTGGCCAGTATCGCCCATTATATCGGTGTCGTATGTCCTATAGAGCTATATGAAGAATACTGTTAGTACCTTAAGGTGTACCTAAGTTAATATTAGAAAAGGGGGTCGCGGTTACCTCTCGAACCTGTTTT
>DWNR01002774.1:0-12553 GCA_018250455.1 Polygonus leo
CCAACCCTTCCCTTCTCGCCCAGGTCTTCTTTCCCGGCTGAGCCCTTAATTGGCTTGCCATGAACGCTCGGTGAAGCTGCAAAGGCAAGTGGGGTACAGCAACTACACATTCGATAAAAACAAACCTCGTAGTAAGCAAGGAAGCCAGCCACAGCGGTGTAGCGGCCGGGCGCGGCGGGCGCGGCGGTCGCGGGCGGCGCGGGCTCGGCGCGCAGCGCGTGCGCGCGGCCGTACGCGGGCGCGCCCATCACCAGCTGCCGCGCGGGCGCCACGCGCGACCAGTACGCCAGGATTTTTATCTGTAAGTAAGAATGAGATAAGATATGCCAGGATTTTTATTACAAGTGTAAGTATATTGTACGATTTTGTACGAAAATGTCCTTGCTCGTGGCTTAGTTTTCGTGATTTTGAGAAATTGTAAATGTTTACGAAACAAATTATTCCAGCAATATTTTGTTTTGTAAGCATTTTATCTCGTATTGTTTAAGCTATAGTTCAAACTATATATTAAATAGTTGTCGCTAGGTACCTATATATCAAATTGCTGTCGCAAAACACGTTTATAGTTGACCTTTCCCACTTGCAACTATCTATCAAAACAGCAGAATAAATTTGTATTTGCTTGGTTGTTGCTTTTAGGAGCCGTAATGCTTACCTATATTTACATTTCTTACGCGTTTCTGAATGTTAGAGGTCTGATAATCATTATAGACTAATTGTCAATAATAAGAGCCATTATTGAATTGAATTGACGTTGTGGGCGGTTTAAAATAAAGATTACGCAAAAATTTATTATACTGTCTTCGAATTCTTCTTATTAGTCGCCACCTCTTTGGCCGACCGGCGTCACGAGGCAAATTAAGTGTATGAATAATTAGGAAATTTAATTAAGTATTAAATTATGTCAAATATAAATGAAGGCGACTTACAAGATTATTCTCATATTTGTCGTTGGTTTCCAAAGGTAGCAAATACGATGTTCGTTGACTGGATATTCCATAATAATCGTTAGGGGCTATGGTCATCCAATCAAGAGTAGCTATCAAGACTTCTGGGTCGTAAGCAACAGCAGCCACTTCTGGGCTCGAGGACACCATGGCCGACACCTCTATATCGTGACGTCGTAACGTTTTCGCTAGTCTTGCTAACAAAGCGCTGTAATTGTCTCTCTCTGAATTGTCTTTGACATCATTGCAAGGTGCCTGGAAATAATCATCAAAATTAATATATGTATCTATGAACAAAAGACGAAAATACGAGCTGATAAGAGAAGTTTATAATAGTTTATATTATACATCAGCCTAAAAATATAAAAAGACTAAAAGGCGCATTTAAAGTTAAGTAATGATCCATTAGGGTATTATTTAGAGATTGAATTGACAGTCAAAATATACGTTGTAAATGTAAGGCAGTAAGGCTCAACACAGACGACACATTTTTAACAGATTTTAAAAAGAGTCGACGAGGTTCTCTATTCGTCTGTACGTTTTTGTTTTTTTTTACGATAAAGTCTGCGGTGCACAAAACGTAACAAAAATGCAGGATAATATTCACAAGACTTAAAAGTGTTTCACAGATAGTCTGTCGTGTCTGTTGCTCGTTAATGGGTTATTAGTCGCATGGCCGTAGGTAAATCTTAATTGATTACGTTTTAATAGTCGTGTTAAACCATAGTTTTAATTACATACTTGTTTACAAACAGGATACTGCCAAGCAATTTGCACTCCGTCAAACTTCCATCTACGTAAGAATTTCTGCACGGAGCGGACAAAGGTCTTCCTGTATTCACTATTGGCAACCATTTTGTTCCACTTCTTATCCTCGGAATCTTCGACACCACCCACTCCGAGAATAACTTTCACCCCCTTCACTTTGTATTCCGTTATTTTACCGTAGAAGTCTAAGAAAATAAAAAAATGCATGTCTCAAAGGTAAAGAGGGGATAAATAGGTATGCAATATGTGTATTAGGTACATACGACTAATGATAATATTATTAAACAAGATATAAAATACTTATTACTTTTAGCAGAAAAATAAATCAAGACAAATTTGTTTAGATACTTATGTTGCCTAAACATCAATTTCACGAGTTTAATTAGTATTCAAAATTAACAAATATAATGTTATACCATTAGCAATATCCAATTCGGGGTTTCCAGGTACAACTTTGTACGTTTTATTATCGAGGCGAGCCCAAGCGTAAATGATGTGCGTGCACAGTGTGGGGTCCACGTTCTCTGGACCGAAACTGCCGGTGCTTGGCCTTAAAACAAAATATTATTTTTATAAATAATATGTAGAACAGTTGTGGAATCTCCACTTCCAAAGCAAGCTGTAAAGAGTTTGCAACAAATTAATTGCAATATTAAAGGTTTGTCGAATTTTTTAAGAATTTCCCAAACCGTAACATTAAAGACATGGTGACGAGAGGAGCATGATAAACATTTTAGACGTATGATTGTCTACCTGTAGTAAGCCCAGTTCGTGAAGTAACAAGCTACAATTGGCTTTTCCTTAATAACTTCTATAGTCTCATTCGTTGAAATTCTCAAGCTAGCTTTGCCAGCACATCGTGATTTTTCCGGCAAGTCACAGTGATTCTGAAACAATAAAAATGGGTTGTATATAAATGCGACGCCTCGTAAATGCATGGCGCAGCGTTCTCCATATTAGTCCCGACCGCAAAGGTTTCTGAGTTTGATTTTCAGCTGAATAATAAATGTCCATTCCGTGTCTGGGTGTACTAATTTTATTATGCTGTAGCATCCATGCACCCAGGAACTTAGCACAAGAAATTCTAAAGGGGCGACGAGTGTAGGAAGAGTTTAAAAGATGCAAACCAAATCAAAAGCTTTCGAAGGTTCGGTGCAAAGTGTGCCAATAAGTACATGAAGTGAAAGAAGAGATGGCACCGACATAAAAATTATTAATAGGTATTTCACTTTTTAGTTCATCTTGAAGTCGGTTCCATTTTTAGTCAAAAATTAGTCATAAAACTTGTAGTGCGTACATCATGTCTTCTTTATTATAGAAATAAAGTTAATATTATAATAGATTTATTGCACATTATTCATAGTACATCGTACTACTTCCTACTGATTAGGTGATAAGGTTATCTAACTACTGCCGCACCGCTAACTTACCCATATACACGTGTAACCAACCGATATATGTATAGACTACGATGCTTGATAAATTGAAATTTGATCTCTGGATCGTTTGTTATATACTTGGTGCAAGCGATCGTACAAATGACAGGTGATGATAGATGGGTTTCTGTGACAGGGACTCTATATCTAGATTCTATGTTTTAAATGTATATAAAGGTGTATTTATTACTAAACATATTTCTCGATTTGGCTCAGCAGGTACTGTACCAGTTTAACTCGCAGAGGGTACTGGGTTAAATTCATTATTTCTGTTTGGCTACTGGCCATCAGCCGGAAATCTGAATAATGAATTTGGATTGTCGTTCTTTGTCTTTGTGTATTCGTCTTGTATGATGCCTATTCCACGACTCACAGAATAGTGGGATTATGAATGTAGAAAGTGTAATACATTGATTCGAAAGAAGTAGATAATTGGGCTTAATTTTGACAACTGGTGATAAAACGGAAAAGATTCATGACGTCAAGTATAAAAATAATAAAATGTCGACTTCTTACCTTATTCCAATAAAGTGAGGATGGGCACATAAGCTCTGTGTATTCTCCGTTGATACATAAGTAGTATTTTCTGCAATCAGAGTCGTGTTCTCGGAAAGCGGTCCCTGAACATGGTTTTCCATCGAGCGAAGGACCCTGAAAATTAAAAAAAAAACACTACTTACATGCTGGCTATTATAGGACAAAACATATGATGAAGGGACTTGTAATAAGCGGAAAGCGTCAAATTTTTGATTGTAGCGTCACAATCAAAACGTTTGCTATTTTTAGTTTTAGTACGGGCTTAATGTATAAAAAATATATGTAATCTTAAAGCAAGTAAAACATTATCCATGTAATAATATATTATCTTCTATTTACATTATTATAGATACAAAAATTCGTTTTGCATGTTTGATACCAAGAGTAAATCCACTCACGTCACTATCAGTTTCCGTGTCATCTAAAGCGTTGGACGGCTTGTCTTCTGGTGCCTGTTCTTGTGGGGTATTGGCATCTTCAACCTCATCAATTGTTGGTGGACTTTGAACTGTAATATAAATGAACTAAACTGTAATAAACTGTGCCTGTAATAAACTGTAATATAAATGAACATGATTTTTAAAAGATAAATAACATGAATTGGTGATAGGTATGATCAGCAAGTTGGTATTTTACATACCAACTTGCTTTGATGGACTTACTTTCTTCCAGTGAGCATGGAGGCGGGGCTTCCTTATCCCGAAGTACATGGTTGATGCTGGTTAGCAGTGGATATGTTCCACATCCACAGTGTTGCCCAGTGAAGTCGTCAAGGTCGAGTGCCCACACCATGCTGCCACCCAAGTCCATAGCACGAACATACTCCGCCTTGTGGCGCGCCATGTAGTCGTCGTCGAAGGACACCCACTGGTCACTGGACGTAGCGTAGGGTCCCATACGGCCGCCGGGGTCCCGGAACACTTTCCAGCCTTGTGATCTGGTACGTTCGCAAATCTGTGTGCACATAATATTTTCTTTAATTTTCTGTTGTATACAGGCTAACTCTCATTTCGACTCAGTCAAAATAATTGTGAATTTATCCAGTAACAAAAATGTAAACAACAAAAGCATTGAGACTGCAGCTAATCATTATTTTTCTCACGAAGATTTCAGTTTACGTCACTTTCACAAAACTTACGAAAAATATTACTTTTAGTAAAATTACCTCATAGAAAGCTAAAAATCCTCGTGCCCTGGTTTCATCGCCGGCATCTCCACCTGCATACGTCGGAACGCCTAGTCCGTTGCCAACATTTTCCATCAAGGAGTATGATTGTCCGTAGAAAGGCACGCCCATAATAAGCTTTCGTTTGGGTGCGCCTTTGCTAATCCAATAATTTACGGTGAAATTCTGAAATAAAGGATTGAGTGAGTAGTTTGTTGTCAGCAGCGGACTAATTTTAAAATATGTTGGATGAGGAGAAGAAGAAAATATGTGTTGTAACTTTGTTTTCAAAGTCAACTTACCACATTTAAGGAAGTATCGTCGTCTAAATGGTGAGCGTACATGGGAGCGACGTGTCCAGTCTTTTGGTCCCACTGACCGTGGTAATCGTAGGTCATTAATGCGATCCAATTCAGATTTTTGGCGAGTACTGGTACGTCATATGCTGAAACATCATAATTATTGTAAATCAAAGTTAAAATAGTTATGTTTACTTTTAACAACAATATAATTATACCGTAGAGTACCAAAATTTCTACATTTAGGTACAATCAAACAATTTATTTTTCAGTTTATTTTATGGGCGTCACTCATTTTCTAAGAACCGTTCCAGGTATTATGTATCTGTATGAGAGTTTAATAATAAGCCGACAACAGCTCATATGTTATTTCTGTCAAAAAATCGTAATAAAGAAGTAACCAGTAAACCGTAATGTATTTAATTACCCAGATCAATAACGCGTTTGCTTGCGGAAACAGCAGCGGACAGAAGAAGACCTCGAGGAGCGAATGTTGCGTGCAGTTCTTTCACGAGATCCGAAAAACCTTGTTTATCTGTACTAGGACCTTTCTCGCATTCCACCTAGAATAGAAGACAAATTTATAGACCGAATGAATTTCAATTAAATTTCTTGTTCAGTTAATCGTCAAAACGCTAATAAATTTACATAGGTACCTACTTACCTAATTACATATAAACTACCACTAAATGGATAATTTACTTCCAGTACCTCAATGTTTTTTGTTTATTTATCATAAAAATGATAATGCTAGTGTCTTTTTTCATAAATAAAAGTAATAATTTCATATTTTATTTAATTTGTAAAAAGCACGATAACTTACTTGCCAACACCTTGGGTATTCCCAGTCAAGGTCAAGGCCATCAAATTCGTAATTTCTGATGAAGTCCAGAGCATGGATCACAAACTTCCTCCTGGCAGCCGGATTATTCACCAGTCGCGAGTATTTGTCGCCAGCAGAGTCGTTCCAGCCTCCCAAACCTAATACAACTTTGACTCCGCGACTCTTCAGGGCAACCACTTTCTCATAGAATTCTAATGGAAAAGTTATATTACGTTAATAATAAATTGAAAATGACTTTATTAAATTTTAGTGTACAGATTTGATTGTACAGACAGAGTGTTTGTAATATTATGAAATTAGTAATATGTACGAGTAGATATCGATTAGACGGATTATCAAGGGCGGTTAAATATCATTGTTTCAGAAACAAATATAGAAATGCGTTTAAATATACGTAAAGTACTATAATTATTACAAATGACTTAAAGAAAATCTAAAAATTCTTACTGTTTTCGACATCAAGGAAGTTATCATGAGGTTTCATCACTAGCTTGGTGCTGTCGAGAACTGCGAAGGAGTATACGATGTGCGTGCAAAGTGATGGGTCGATGTCGTCTGGAGTATACTTTCCAGACCCTGGCCTGAAATAGATAACACGATTGAACATGAGTTTTTTAAACTACTTCAAAAAGAAGAGGTTATCAATTCGTCTGTATGTCTTTTTGTATGTTTGTTACGCGATTACACCGCCAATTCTAAACGGATTTTGATGATTCTTTTTTTGTTTGGTAGGTCTTATTACAATGGGGGTCCCATTTTTTTAATACGCTTGGCATGAGTTTTACCGTTGTTGATCACTTTTGTACTGCTGACTAATTATTTTCGTTCTTCCTGTCCATTAGCATATAAATAAGTTAAATTAACACTATTTCTATAATCGCGTAGGCACGAAAATCCATGTAAAAAATTAATAATCGAATGTAAATACCTGTACCATGCCCAGTTTGTGTAATAACAAACTACTTTGTAACGTTCTTCTTCTATGGGGTCTGCTAATACAGGACTTTCGGTTGTAGTCGTCGGTCGCGCTGTCGTGGGTCTCGTAGTGGGTCTAGGCCTAGGAGTAGGTCTAGTTGTAGGTTTGGAATGTCCAGGCCTCACTGCAATGTCTTCAAAGTCGTCATCTATGTAATTGGTATTTGTATTGGTAGGATGCTGCACTATTGGATGCGTATCAATGATTTGTGTATCTCTGTCTAGGAAGGTGTTCTTGATTGCGTTCATTAGCGGATATTTTCCTTCATTACACCTGTAAAATATATTGTTTTTATGCTGGTCTATAATTTCTGGTAATTATTTTCAGTAAGTAAAAGTTTAACAATTACCTATTCTTGAAGTCATCGAGATCCAACGCCCATACCATACCACCAGCTAAGTTCAACGATTTGATGAAATTAACTTTCTTCTTGATTATTTCCACATCATCAAAGGATACCCATTGGTTGCCCTTAAATGCGAATGGACCCATGCGTTGTAAAGGATCTTTAACCACCATCCAGTTACGTTCCCTTATACGTTCACAAATCTGCAAAGATGGATAAGATATAATACAGCGAAAAAAAAAAATTATACACTTGTCCTAAAGAACATTGAGGCTTGAAAATTTTTACCTCGTAATAAGCCAGGAAGCCATTAGCTCTTGTGTATTCACCAGCGTCTCCACCCGCTATGGCGGGCACGTTCAAGCCAACTTTATTCCTGGCGCTGTATGATGGAGAGCCCCATCGTGATCCAAGAGTGAATGTTTGACCGTACAATGGGATACCCATAATAAGTTTCGAAGCTGGAGCACCTTTCTCCATCCAGTAATGCATCGTGTAATTCTGTGTAAATGAGAAAATATTATGAAAAATATCAATAATTGTACAGTTGGTAGGTTCATAATTATTTTAGAGACATAAAGGTAGAATCATATACTTTATTTAAGTCGCTAACATTATAGTGTCAAAATATACTTACGGCGTTGAAATATGTATAATCGTCTTCAGGATGATAATACAATGGAGCGACATGACCTGTTTTCATATCCCATTGGCCATGGTAGTCGTAAGTCATAACTGCTATCCAATCCAAATGGCGTGCCAGGATTGGAACGTCGTAACCAGCGTCTATGACCATTTTACTGGGGGATACCGCAGAGGACAGCAATAAACCCTTAGGTTTGAGTACTGCTGATAGTTCACGTACAAGATCTGCGAAGCCTTCTTTGTCAGAATCAGGGCCCTTAGAGCAATCCACCTGAATAAAGAAATTGTATTTTTACAAGAACTATGAAGGAATTCGTCGTATAAAGATATTCAATACTTGCATTATAAATAGCTGAGAGCGTATTAAACTGGCTTACCTGCCAACACTTAGGATATTCCCAGTCCAAATCTAGTCCATCGAATCCATGCTTCTCAATGAATTGTACTGCATGTCTTATAAAGTTGGCACGTGCTTGCGGATCGTTAACCAGCTTAGAATATTTATCTCCAACTGAATCTTTCCATCCACCGAGAGCTATAGATACTTTAGCCCCATATTTCTTGTACTCAACGAGACGTTCATAGAATCCTGTAAAGTAGTGGAAAATTTTAATTGAAATTTTACCATGTTGTTAACCTAACAAAAATGCTTTTAAAATAATTTGTTATTTTGAAGCACTTACGGTTATCGTAATCAGCCCAAGGATCATGCGCAGTCATAACACCATCCTTCAGAACAGCGAAGCCATAGACGATGTGGGTACAGAGTGAGGGGTCAATGTCTTCGGGGCTATATTTGCCGAGGCCGGGGCGGTACCAAGCCCAATTGGTGTAGTAGCAGACCAATTTATAGTTAGCTAAAATTAACAAATATTATGGGGAAAATAAGTATCAGTTTGTGTCCAGTGGTAAAACAGCGATAAAGACATTTGAGTATTAAAAATAATGATTACTTTATTTAACTACGAAGAAAAAACATATTGCGTGTAATCTTGAGAGTTTGTATTATAAGTAAAGTGTACGCTTGTAGAATATTATGGTCTATGGTGAATTCTTCTCATTCATAACCTTGATTCGGAAAATATACTTTAACAGTAACTGTATCTAAACAGAATACTGCATAAGAAGAAGTAATTAAAGTAGTAAGAAAAAATTCTCACGTACTTCTTAAAAGGTCGGGTTTCGTTCCTGGGGCTATAGCAATGGGTGAAGTAACTGGTTTTGTTGGTCGCTGGATATCCAAATCTTCAGAATCGGGATCGACATCGGGATTTGTGTCAGGTGTTGGTTCCATTATCGCTGGCGACGAAGTTGTTGTCGTGGTGACTTTCTTTACTTTACATTTTGCGTTCGCAGGCCAGTCACAAATTTGTTTTTCCTGAAATTGTATTACATCACAAAATTATGATATTAAATTATTCTAAAAAATGTATTAACAAAATAAATGTATTAACTAGGAATGTGTTTAACGTACTTCATTCCAGTGTAAACCAGCACTACATGAGAACTCTTGGTATTTGCCGAATAGACAATGTCGGTAGCGGGTACAATCTGTTGGGTTCATAGCATATTGTCCGTTTTCGCAGAAGGCTGTACAAAGAAAAAGGATATTAGTGATTCCGTCAAGAATATTTTAAATATCCTATCCAAAAATTACGTTACACGTTCCGGGGTCCATCAAAGTGAGACAAATCGGAGCATGAGCCATACGATGTGACATCACACTTATAAAACTAAAATTCTACTTTATCGAAGCCTTTTGGAATGTACTATCTCGAACCATAAGCCCTGTACGGTGTTTTAACTTAAATATTTTTTACGTGTTTAATTTGATGCTGCGGTAGAACGTGTGTGACAGGAATGGATGATATACTTCGAAATTCTAGTCGTGTGGCATAATTTATGAATATTTCTTAAGAATTACGATATTCACCAGGATCCTCTTCACTGCTTTGTACTCCGCTGCTGGGCTTGGACGCGTCAGTGATAGCGGAGGACACTTGTCTCCGGTCCGTGCAGGAGGTGGCCGAGGGGAAGTCGCACTGCGAGCGGTCCTGCCGCCACACGAGCCCCGGCGCGCAGCTCTGCGTCACCAGCATGCTGTTCACGCACACGTAGAACTTGTCGCAGCGCGGGTGCGTGTGGTACGTGCCCGTTACGCACCGCTGGAAATGTTTACATCGTCGTCGTCAGGACGTGGTTGAAGACAAATTAAGGAAGTTGGAATGATGGAAGTTATCGTCATCGTTACAACTTATTACTGTTCCAATGTTGGGCATAGGTCTTTTCTCACAATGAGGACATAGAGCAATATTTGAAACAAAGTTCGTTATCGCGTGGTACACGCACTGAGGAGGATGGGAGCGAGATCGAAAAAAGCGTAACATGACTTTTTCTCGACACTTCTTGTTTTTTAATGTTATTTATTTATTCCATGTAGAGCATTGTGCTTTTTACATATATATATTATTACTTACATTTAATCATTGAAATCATAGAAATAAATATATTTTTTTAGAAATGTTGTAATTTAAGTCTGTTAACTTGATATTTTACAATATAAATTATGACTGTACAGCAAACGTCACCACAACGATTGTTTGATGTTGTTGTTGCTGTTTGAGAAGTGTGTTGTTGCTTCTTGGGGACTGAAACGATCCTCTCTTTTGTAATTATTAGACGATGGAAATGGTGCGGATTTTTACTGTTTTGACAATACGAGTATATCTATCAATGGATACACTTTATCAAGAGGTTTGTTTATGGCAAATAAGGGGGCAAGACTTACTGAAGGTTTTTGGTAATCATTATAGGGTCTTCTCGTTGTAGTTGATGTTGTTGTGGGTCGTTTCGTTGTACTTGTGAATACTTGTTGCGCCGGGGCTTTGGACACTTGTGGTTTTGATGCTGAAAATATGAATACGTAATTAATTTTAATCATTGAATTCTTACTTAATAGTTAAATAGAAAACTTCCACAAAATGTAAAAAAAAAACATACATGGTGAAGTAAAATCTTTTTTGACATTGAAAGTTCAAAAGATTTTGTGGATATAAGGACTTTGATATATATATTTTTTTGTATCCCTGACGTGGGACTGTCATGGATTTTGGCAAACTATACCTACGTTATAATCTAGTTTTCACAATATGATTCTACCCTTTTATGGGCTTTGATATTGGCTTTATGGATAGGAACAGTATAACCTATCTAGGTATGTTTTATTATAGAGTAACTTACCTTCACACATAGCGAACTCAGGCCAGTCGCAGCGGCTAGTACGTTTGTCCCAGTGCAGATTAAGCTGACACTTCTGTTTAGTCCACCGGCCGCCAATACACAGTAAGTATGTGTCGCAAGTAGAACCTGGAGCATGCATTTCATTGCCGCCGCATGTGCCATCCTCCACAGGTCCGCCAGCTGCTGGAGCTGAAAAAATTTAGAAAGCTTTAGGAAATTGCATCCCATAAGTACCCAAATTCGTAAATACGCAATGGATGGAATGGAGGTGACATTTTTTGGACAATAATGCATGCAGAGAGTATTTATATTCGAGAAAAAGGAAAACGTAGTTTACCTATCGTTTTTAAGGTTTTTTCTATTTGTCCATCGGTCTATTGATCTTTGCGTGGGTTCCTTATTAATTTTAGTCATACTGTTTCGAAAGTTGATGTCATGTAGTGTAAGAGACATATTTTAGAACTTGAATGATGCTGATGGAGTGAGATATAAAATAATGCTGCTATAAAAAACAAATACACGTACTTGTGGTCGCTGGTCTTGTTGGCCTTGAAGGTCTTGTCGGTTTTGGCGAAACAGTTGTAGTTTTAGGTGTTGAACCTGTCAAAACGAATAATAAGTATGCATTAAAATATCAATAATTTTAAAATCATGTGAAATTTCTTTGTATTTTTTTAGTTTTGTATAAAGGAAACGAAATATAAAAAGAAACAGTATTTACCTTCACATCCAGCAAATTTGGGCCAGTCGCAATGCTTTTCCTTGGCACTCCAGTGAAGACCCGGTGCACAACTTTGCAAGCGCCAAGATGTTCCATCGCAATGAAGGTACGAATTACAATCTCCAGACACTGCATGATACTGTTGGCCATTGCACGGACCGCCTTCCACTGCACCATCTAGGAGAACACATTTTTTGATATTACGCAGTTCAATTAAAATTTTGGTGGTCTGAAAATAAGTCATGATTTCTTTTAAGTAAATCCGAGTATGTTAGTATGAGTTTGTAATTGAGTTCAACGTCCTGTGTGCTCCTCCTGTTTCGGTGGCACAATCTGTTTTTCACAATAACTTGAGAAATACAGATTTCAGTATTTACTTCTGGATTGGATGTGCAAGTATGAGACCACATTATATCAATTAGCAATTCTCGCCCATCAGGCCCACTCTTCATTTAAGTTTGAGTGAAATGGAAAAGCTTAAAGTTCTCATGACTTGAGCAGGAGAACTGCATGATAAGGCATTTACAAATTTTATTGTATAAAGGTAGCAAAAGCTATGCAGTCCACCTGATGTTTAGTGGCCACTGCCGCCCATGGACATCAGTAATCATCCCCAAGTACAATTAAAT
>DWNR01002775.1:0-12553 GCA_018250455.1 Polygonus leo
ATCGTCATCGTCAAAGTTACTGTTACAGTTAATTTTAACGCTAACTTTAACCAGGCCTACGGTGCAACCCACCCTAAATGTGTATTGTCAATTTTATATCAAATAATATAACAGGTTAGTTTCCAAGGCAACGAATGTTTAGACGAATTTCGACCTAATTGCACTTGATGTGCTGTAAGAAAATAAGCTAAAGGTGGGGTACGAATCAATTTGGCCGATTGTACATTGTGTTTTAAAGGTATTTGAAAGCATTCTTGACGAGAGATAAGATATCTTTAATATTTCATAATGAAATAGCTTTCTAAAAATACGAAGGAAACCAGTCACGCACATACTCTCTGAATAATCGTTCCATTCAAGTGCCTGTAAAACTAACAGTAAGAATTTATTAATTGACCAGTTCGTGTGTTTGGTATTTGCTTCCAGTGGGTACAGCGCTAAAAAGCTTTTCGAATTATGAACCTTACCGCCATAAACATAAAATATTAGAATAAAAGGTGAAAAGTAAATTAAAGTTCTGTTCCTTTGGACTGTACTTCAAGAATAGGTTTGCCATGAGTCATTGTTAGACCTCGTTCATAGAATACCAAAACAATACAAGTATTTTGGTCGTTCGCATATTAATTCGCGGAAACCGTGCTTCCTATTGTCCTGGAACTTGGGGCTACTAGTTTCAAAAGCAACGTAGTCCGGTTTTAGAATAATCTATATATACAAAAACTGCTTAACTGACTGATATATCAACGCACAGCCGAAACTACTGTAGCTAGTACAATTAGCTAGTGAAATTTGGTACAGGGGTTCCTTTCATGATCTAAGTGAGTACTTATATAAGAAAGGATTTTTCGAAATTCTACCGCCAAGGAGTTTTCGACTTCTACGCGGACGAAGTCGCGAGCAAAAGCTTCTATATACATAAAAATGAATCCCTATTTTCTTTGGTCATGGTATCACGCGTGAACCGTAGGACGGATTTCGATAATTCTTTTTTAGTTGCGTTTGTTAGTGCCAAAACATGGTTCGTATTAAAGAAAAACTTAAGAAAGTTGCGCGCCAAATTAGAAAATTCTAGAAAACTTAACGATTATATTAACTTTTTTATTGTAACCATAGCAAAAAAACTTTTTTACTAACAATATTTATAACTAAGACAGGACCATAGTTTAGGGAGATTATGGATAGGGCTATTGTACTATTTCTTTAGTGTAATGTAGTTAGATATTATGATATGAACGAAAATGAGATATTTGTAAGTTACTTCAATAAATTTAAAATACTGTGCCACGCCACGCTAGTCTTTACTCATAGCCTTAGAAATGTCAAGCGTCGTGTGCACGCAATTATCACTTTACTGTTCGGTAAATAGTGCTTTCACAGAACGCGCATAAATTGTACGTACCAAAGCTATCACCGCGCATTTATTCTCGAATCAGATTAATGCAAAGTATATCCTAACATGAGAATGCCATCTACTTGCCGCGTTGCGTCCGAGGCAAGTTTTATATTACCTTTAGATTTAAACTTGTCTGCATCATTGATGAACATAAATTACCGATTAAGGCTTTTATTGCTTATCATATTCATTTTCTACTTTAATCATGGCATGGGAATACGACATTTAATTTCACCCTTATTGCTTTTTGTACGCATTTACTCTTGCGCCAAGGACGACACATTTACATTTAGATTGTTGCGGTATAAGCTTGTGTTCAGGTGTAAATTCTTGGTTGCTAATGTTGTAGGTAGCAGAATTTTATTATCTACTTATACAGCTTATACTTGAGGTACCTAACTCTTATGACTTTGCTCAGTAAATATTATGATGATACGTTGTCATATATTTATAGTTTAGGAAGGATAAATATTAACAGGCATTTTTTAAACGTAAAAATTATTTTTTTATCATTTGTTTATTGTCAAATTTAAAAAGGATAGGATTAACTGAAGGATTACTTTTAAATGCCATGATTGCACATAGATACATTATGTTTGTTAAATCATTGTTATTAAAATTTTCAATAGTAAAATGATAACCAACTTTCGTCGCCTTTAAGGCAGCCTTAGTGGGTATGAACGGGAACGTGCCTCGATTGCTCGTAAATCAGTAAAATTAAATTTTGTCCGGATTTTGAAATATTGGTATTCGAACTATAAATTTAAGCTGTCAACTATCTCGAGGGCATGTTAAAATTCTTATATATTGGCCAAAATTGGTATTGAGCTTCGGTCCTTTCTAGACTTATACACTTCCGAATAATTTTCCGTACGCTAGTGTCTAGTGGGTCAAAAATTCGACAAATATTTGATTTTTTCGGAATATTATGCTTACAATTGGTATGTTCTAATAATTGTACTGACGTTGATTTCGGTTCATTACAAATTTATGAAATAGCTATCTGTTTCACCTTAATTGTTTCTAAATTTGCTTTTAAATCTTAGATAGAAGTAAGAAAAATTAAATTATATTTCTAATCTAAAATGCACACAAAAATCTTTTACACATTCATATGAACTGAAGAGAAGTATAAAAATCAATATGCTTAATATTCAGAATTGGTTATTTTTAAAAAATATGGTTAAATATCGAAAATAATTGCATTTATAAAATTACTTAGACATTAAGTAGAGTGCATAATAAAATATAGATAGAAGCTCCCCGCAGTGCATTAACGACTTAACCGTTTAGTCGAACTAGGAAACTCATTTACTAGCCATTACTGAAGCAACTACTGTAAGCAGATTAAAATGCATGCCAAAAGTTTAAATTTATGTACCGGACGCAGTCTTCAATTAAACTTGTTGCAACTCGTAACTTTTACTTTATGTTAAAATGTTTTATTGAAATTAATTTAGTCGTTCATGTATATATTTTAATTATTATCTTAGGGTACGTTCTTACTCTTTGCTTATTTTATGTATAATATAAATAATCTAATGTCTATCACTGCAATGTAGATGATTATAAAAATGTTATAAGGTTATAACTATCATGCTGAAATGCTTTCGTAATGAAACTAAAAAGCACGTCTGGTAGACATCTTTATTTTTGCAAACACTAAATTTAAAAGTGTAATCAGATAGTAAATCATACCAATAACACCGAAACCCAAACATATACTAAATGTAAATGTTTCACCGCTATGTCATCAATATTTACTATCTTAGATAATATTCGCCCGAATAATCAATTTATGTCATTGCCTGAGAAAAAGTACTGCAAAAGAATATTCTCCCCGAAATTTTATGTTGATTACCCAACTTTGTATTGTTTTGTTTTCCTAAACGCAGCATCTGTCGTTGGCAAGCCATGCAATGGACTCGTTTCTATGCTCGTCCTAAATATACCATTTAAATTCAACAGCAGTTACCATCTCTTTTTCCGACCGTCATAGCCTATTTATTGTTCTCCTTTATGGCGATTCCTTAACTGTTTCTTGCCACATAGTTTAAATTGTCCGAATGACAGCTTTATTTGCCTCGTTGGGATCACAAGTTGGAGATATTTGGAAATTGGAGATATTTTCAGTTTCTAAGCGGTTTGTTGCCACAAATCATATTAAGTTTTAATTATTAAGATTAAAACTATAAAGTCTTACCTGAAAATGACATGATTAGTCATAAAACTGATAGAGCAACGACTGTAAGATGTGACTTGTCTAACAAGTGACATTAATTGGTTGATCTATATTGAAATTCCTTTTGATCCCGAAACTTTGATTAAGTTTACTATTCTATCAATACCAAATTAATTAGATGTCTTTATATACTTAACAGAAATGAAAGTTATATTAGATGTAACTTTGAATATCGATATAGAAACCAAATCCTTTACAGAATACAATAAGGTAATCTCTAAAAGCCCCTCATTGAGAGATAACGTTAATGAATTTCTTTCATTGAGTATTCACAAAGGCCACGGCATCCCGCTTAGATGTGAATCGGCCACGATTTCAACGGAAAAAAATAAACAAACCACTGCCGCATCAAATTGCGCGGAGTGAGTGCGAAGCGAGGTCCCGCGAGCACTTTCTCATGCAAAAGTCGAACGGTTACTTGAATTCTTAGCTGAAGCACTTGTCGGTTTTACGAGCGTAGAGCGATTTAATCCACTTAAAACGCAGAGCACAAACTCGGAGCCGACAAAGCTCTCAGCCGCTCTCATTTAAAAATGGAAATAAACCCTCGGCCATCTTTGACTCGACGCGAGACCGCTGCGTGAATTCTAAGTGCGCTTCTCCACTGGCTAGCTGCCGATTCTTTTCTATTTGATGGACTGTATCCTGTTGGTACGGAAGAACTGTATCTTAGCTAAGTCTTCTTAGCTCTTAGACAGTGTAACTTCATTAAGTTGCTTTAAAAGCTTAAGAATGTTCAACTCTTTCGTTCTGTCCTATTCTGGACATTGAAGTTAAGAGAAATAACAAAAAAGGTTATTTAGTTTTATTTTCAACTTCATTGTTCTAACTTTTACAAAGAGAACTCCTTCTGAAATTATATCTTGAGTAAGTACTTGATTATTCGTTTATATCGTTCATAAATATTTTCAAATTGTAGAATCACAAACCGTTCACGTCCCTACCTGTACTAAGAAGTAAGTACCATTCATCAAACGGCAAGCAATTATGAAAATATTTGTTTCAATAAAAACCAAATGAAACGTTATTTACAAGTGAAAATTTGAAGCGGGATAGGTCTGAAATCGAGTCGAAACGGTTTTGCGGTGGCACCGTGTTTATCTAGGGGAAACAGGGAATTACTCGCCCGCGGACCATGTCTTTGGTTTCCAAGTCTTAATGAAAGAGTTCGTTTACGGTCGAGATTATTTCGCTTTTGTTTATTTTGTTACTCCCTGGACTTCCGTGGCGGTCGACTTAACTTGCTCCCTCGGTGTTATTAACTTTGATTTTCTGCGCACCATCGCAAACATTTTACTTAAGCGCTTTTATGGTGTCCCTGGGACTTGTTTAAAGTGTAACTGGCTTTTTGTATTGTAATTTACATTTGATTTAACTTTTGTTTCTGTAAAAATGTTTATGTAAAATGAAGTATAGTACATATAAAGCCACAAGCCAATGATAAAATTAAAGATCAATTTTCTTTGAATTATTCCGAAAAGTCGCATAAATTGACGCGTAAGTTAACAATAAAACAAATGATAACAAACAAGGCATCCTTCTTTTTTAAAATGGAAAAGGGCCAATATTATTTGTATTTTACTGCACCTAAAATATTTCAATTTTAATATACGCTTCTCCAATTAAGGAAAAATCTTCTGTTTACGTCCCTATGTTTTGCCCTACCAACCCTACAATCATAACTGTATGGCCTATGAAGTAGTCTTAGCCTGTAGCTACGACACTATATACATCTACACTGGTTATTCCACTGTAGTTTGCAAATTGGTGTCTAGGGGAGTGTACAATGCTCGACGACACGGTTAAGTGTCACTATAGCTATAGTAATCGGTATATTCACTATATTAAATTGTGTTAGTGTTTTGAATAGTAAATTATTATGGAACTGTGGTGCTACAGAAATGTTTACATTTATAAGTGAAATCATATACGATTACTCTGTAATATTTTATTGCCTTAACTAAGCGTGATTATATTCCAATTGAATTAACTATCTTGTTCTTTTTGTTGTGCTGTTATCTAATTATAGGATCAAATTAAATGATATTGTTTAATTTCACTGACACTATAATTTTAATTTTATTTTATTAAAACAGACATAAAAAGACCGTTATTGCTGTTTTGTATCTTTTTATGGGCTTCTTTTAAATATGGAAGACTTTTGACGTAGCAATAAATTATAAGACATTAAGCTTTAACTGCTCCGAAATTGCCCAATTAGAAAAATCCTGCAACACTTTAATTGCGCATAGTCAAACAACCCCAAAATTTTGCTCTAGTTTAGGGCATTTGTTTGAGCGTCTTCGAAAAACTAGAAGCGAGTAAAAAATTGGAGAGTGATAAGAACAAAAAAATTTTAGGTCAGACAGAAAATATACATCTTCATGATGGTTAGCACGACCCAATATTTCTTCTAATATATCTAGTTTACATTAAAAATACAATAAAACACATATGCAATGTAACAACTGTTATTTAAACAGTAATTAATTTGTTAATAATATATCTTATTCATAATACTGTTTTGAAACCCCACATTGCATTAGTAATTTTATCGTTTGCTCGTTAGTAATGAAGCACGTCACTGGTTCAGACCTGGTGATTTTAATTACCTCCTTTTCCATTTTTTCCTTCACGTTTTCAACGGAAATTGCGTGGAAGGAAGGGAGCTTGAGGGAATGGGTTTGCACGTACCAAACAATTACTGATTTAATTCTCACTTGTTACATTATTATGGTGGTTGCATGAATTGTCTTGCTCAGACTGGCTGTTCCGTTGCAAGGGTCGCTTGTCTTTTTTTTCTACCTCACTTTTCTGTTTTTTCCTTTTTTATTTTATTGTTGTACTTAAATCTATTGAAAAATATAATTTATTTGTCAAATCTCATTTAAAAATGGTATAAGTATTCTATGAATACCACTAGTACCTATAATTTCACGAAATGAAGTAACTTATCATGTTTATACAATCCTATTACTGAAATCTATTGAAAAATACAATTTATTTGTCAAATCACATTTAAAAATGGTATAAGTATTCTATGAATACCACTAGTACTTATAATTTCACGAAATGAAGTAACTTATCATGTTTATACAATCCCACTAAGTGGTTATGGTGACAATGTGATTATTTTATTGGTGGTGTGTGATTTTATATTTGCACTGTCCATTCTATTAAGAGCAAGCTCTTTACTAACTCCAGTATTTCTTTCGACAGGATGGCGACCGAGGTTACTTGGAAGGCCTCGCTTCACGCTACGCGGACCTCTTCTCCACCCACTACGGCGATGTCCTTGACCATCTCGAGGAGTTGAGGAGGCACGAGTGGGACGAAATGTCCCCACGAATGAGGGTCCTTGGCGGCCCTGGAACACCCCAAACACCTCCATCGGCAAGTCCTGGTTCCTTAGCTCTGAACAATTTGACCACGTCGCATTCTCAGCCTATCTACGTGCCTGGAAAGTATTCGGTAAGTGGCTCATAGGTAGTCCACCTGAGTATGTAAGATAGCTGAGTAGCCCCTAACCTACAATCTCCCTAAAATCACCTAAGATCTCGGAAATGCAGCAGCATGATTAAAATAAAAACAAAAGAGATACACTTTAGAAGATTAAACAGAGTTTGTTCAAGTTGTAATTGGTCTTAGTTGGAAAATTGACATTATTTTGTAGCCTGTTAGTCCATCTTTAGAATTAGCATTATTACTAATTATTTCATTCCCAGCCAGGCTATATATACAAAACCCAAACAAAAATTTGGTACCAATATTCTTAATGATCAATTACGTGATTACTGTTGAAATAAAGTTAGGTGAGACAGAAAAATTGAGTTTTTAATCTATAGAAATAAGGTTTGGTTAAGGCAAACCATGTAAGTATGCAAATTTGTTTGCCCGCAAGCAAATTGTCCAAAATTTCGGGTAAGAGCACATTCTAAGCATGTCTTTACCCGCATCAATTTGTTTTATCTTAGTAATTTGAGAACCGTGGATCGATCTTCATAAAACAAAGCCTAACATTTGATATCCCTCATTACCCTCGGGCAGATGAAAGCAATATTTATTGAAATAAGATCTTACGAAATTGGTAGTGCAAAATATCTTAATCAGTAGATTGTAAAATATAGTTTGTGTTTCAATTACGTTTATAGTCTAGATTGCCACGTGGTATGAATTATGGCTTCTTACAATAAAATACGCTTAATTGCTGCTTTATATAAAAAGGAAAATGAGAATTTGTAACTCTTTTTATACCCATATACCGACATTTATCTACATATGAAATTTACATCATAATTTATCTACTTACGAAACGCAGAACCACAAGGAATTGTATCTTTGGGATATACAAAATAGGAAAACACCAGCAAACACCTTCATCCAAAATAAAAACCTTACGTTGTTCATCTGTCAATGGTTTCCGATTGAGTTTGGTCACGAATTGAATCAGATAAAACCTACTATACATAAAATGAGCAAAACATGGTAATTGTATTATGCGCTCAAGAAAATCCACAATGTTTTTAAAAGATAGCTTGTAGTATAGTGGATCCATACTATGGTTGCAATTAGTGACAAATAAATTTGTAGAACAACGAAGACTGTGTTAATACTTAATAGTATGGACTTTATAATTACATGGAAGAAAATACTCCATAGACCACATTAGCAAAATATTTTGATGGAGACGCTTTCCGCAGTGTTATACACGGTTTTATGGAAGTAACGGTTGTGGGACGGGTGTTCGTGTCTTTATGTGTTTCCATGATTTCACGTAATCATTTTCTAAGGCGTTAGTGTAGTCTGGAATAATTACTTTAGATTTGAATTTCTTAGAGAATGTCGGATTGAAATTATTGGTTATACAACATTGTGAACCATTTATCGGTCAAGTTGATTATAATGAGTCAATTCCTTCGGTTCTGCAATAGAATGTAGCCATTATTCGATTGTAGCGAACAGTTAATTAAATAGCAACTGTGGTGCAGATCTCTTAGTGTTGGAATGTTTCTTGCAATTTACAATTCGCAATTCGCAATAAGGATTAAAATTCTCAGCGACTATGAACATTTTAATACCAAATCCTAAGTAGTTTTTGTAGTAATGTAAATGTAAGTTAACGCAATATTGTAAACTTTGCTTACATTGGAGGCTTTAAAACTCTGGTTAGCTAATATTTAATGCATTAATGTGATTTAGGTGTTTAAGTGCTCTGTATTTTAATATGTTGTGTAGTATGAACGAGTTTTGTATTTTAATTAAATACAAAATGTATTTGTATTAAAAATAAAGATGGATGATGGAAAATATTTTTTTACGTCCGAACATTACAATGCTGTTTCTGGACGGTAAAGCCTTAGATTCGATCAAATTTTAGATTTTGATGTATTATAATATTTATTATTGTATTTCGTTCAATTGATTTCAATAAATAAATCATTGCCATAGTCTAGATTGAATTTTAGTTTTGTAATTTGTACACCTCACATGTATCATGAAAATTGCAAAATTGCGTAAAATTTCGGTAAATTCCTATTTATAGCACTTAATAAAATATTTATTTATACAGCCGTCAAGCTGTCTCACGGATAAAGAAGAGGACGAAATCTACGGCTTCGGGTACGGCGTGTTTGGGAAGCAGATGCTGCAGCGGCAACAGCAGCAGAAGCAGCTGCTGCTCGCGCAACCGACGCAGCCACTGATGCATAACCAACAGCACAACTATCAAAGGTCAGTGAAAGTATTGTGTTAAACGTCCATTACTTATAAAACATTAAAGAAATTAATGTTTATTATAATTAGAAATCATTAAAGAAATTAATGTTAATAATAATTAGCATTAACTTTAATCATTAACTTTAATCATTAACTTTAATTTCTTTAATGTTTTATAAGCAATGGATGTTTTACGGAATAGAAACAAAAGTACTCTTCTTTTTCCTCTTTTTAATGGCACCTAAGAATATGCTGTTTGTTCTTCTATATCGTGTATCTTAATGTCACAGGGCCGATTTCTAGAATCGTGATAGGCAATGCCTTCAAATTTTCATAAAATTTGTATTACTGTAGATAGCAAAACAACAAATATTGAAAGTCTTGATTTCTAAAAATACGGAATTGTAAATTATGCACAATGATACGAATTCCATCGTGCGACATTCCATGAGTGCGACTCGAACATGGTCGATTTTATTATTGCAAAGTTTTTCTGTAAGACAAAAATATTCCACACCTAAAATAAAAAAAAATGGGATGAACGTATCTTGGAGACATTTTTTTGTTTTTAAATCGATTATATGCACTTTAATCGTTTGTATTTTGTTCTTCTAGGCTACCAATCGATGTCTAAATAAACATATTTCATTCACGCTTTATTGGTTTCGCATAAAGTAAATCAGATACGAATAAAATATCGCAGTGACATCTAGAACATAAAGCCTTATGCACAATAGTTGTCCTACCACATACGATATGAACAAATGTTTAATTATTTATTAAATAATTATTTGTTTAAATATTACTCTCATTAACTCTGCAAATTTCATTATGTCACTCAGCTTATCACCAATTACAGACATTTGTTATTATTTTTAGATTTATCTTATATGATTTTAATATAAAATTACTTTAATTTAAAATTACTAAGGAAGGAAATTTAATATTTTTCCTTGATATCTTATTCAACTCTGTAGAAATTGCTAATATTTAAAATTGTTATGGCAAGCGGCTACATACGAAACTTTTTAACTCAGTACCTTTTTAATGCTGGGAAGAAGCCCTTTATAGAAAGAGAATCATTTAATTGCAGCTTAATTCATTCTCTTTCGATTACCACGCTTAATGTTAATTACGAGAATCCAGACAAATTTTTGTATGTATGTAACCTAGCTAAGGTTATATGTGTCTTATAACCGTTAAGTTACCGAGTGATATGCATAAAATTTTACCGGTAAGCTCGCATAATCAGTAAATTGCTGAATGTTATAGACCTTTATAACAGTAAACGGAATGCAAAATCACGCTACTATACACACGCCCTTACATACCATCGGTAGTAGATAAATTTCAATTGTGTAAACGAGCAGTAGGCGTCGTGCACATAAACATATTGACGATAGAATAAGTTGCGTATCGGAAGACGGAATCGCTATCGAAGGCGTGAATGTCGGTTCGTCTGTATAATAACCACAAATCAAAGTAATGTGTTTACTCCTACGCATATTAATTGTACACATATCGAGGCTACGTTATATGTCTCGGGTATCGGGATCGTTAATCGTTAACAATATGCAATAACTTGTTATTATATAACTCAGGATGTGTATTATTAGCAAAGATTAACATGCTGTCAAAGTAACAGTTAAATATGTTTTGCTATGTGGTAGAACTCCAGTAGATTGACTAGGAAGGTATGACAGTTACCTTCATAATCATCCGTTGCACAATTCTTGTATTTCGTTTTAGGAGGGATACTGTTATTGGCTATGTTGACACATGAGGCGACTTTAGTCCTCAAGGATAGCAACGCATGTGCAGTCTACCTCGGGTACGATTGAATCGCTATCGCATGAGAATGTCTGTTCGTCTGTATAATAACCACAAATCAAAGTAATGTGTTTACTCCTACGCATATTAATTGTACACATATTGATGCTACGTTATAAGTCTCGGGTATCGGGATCGTTAACCGTTAACAATGTGGAATAACTTGGTATTATATAACTCAGGATGTGTATTATTAGCAAAGGTTAACCTGCTGTCTAAGTAACAGCTAAATATGTTTTGCTATATGGTAGAACTCTAGTAGATTGACTAGGAAGGCATGACCGCCACCTTCACAATCATCCGTTGTACAATTCTTTTAGGAGGGATACTGTTATTGGCTATGTTGACACATGAAGCGACTTTAGTCCTCAAGAATAGCAATAAATATTATGTAATCTAGCTCTTGTACGATTGAATCGCTATCGCTCAAGAATGACGGTTCGCCTGTATAATAACCACAAATCAAAGTAATGTGTAATCAAAGTGTGCTTTACTGGGAAGGTATTAAGTATTAAGTAATTTATCGGTTGTTTTATAAATACTAGTCCTTAAGAATAGTATCGCATCTGTGATCAATTTCACGTACTATTTAATTGTACTGAGAATTGATAACAAATGTTAATGGGTCCCTGAGTACATACTATCCGCCACTTGAGGAAAGCAGGTGGACCCCACGCTTATTTGCTACCTTTTATACAAATGATTCATCGACACTTGTCTTATGTCGAATCTTACAATAATATAACTACAATGAACAAGTTACAAAGCTATAAATAACGAGTAAAAGTTGCCAACTTAAACCAAAACGCCCTTATTCTGTACCAGGACCGCGATATCGAATTATTCGCATCCCAACGCGAGTTGGGTGCGGTCGTAAATTATTTCGGCTGTAACAGGTGTATTCGTTAGATAAGCTTTACGCTGCATGTTTTAGGGGTAATCTAAATTGAAATCAGACGTT
This sequence comes from Polygonus leo, assembly GCA_018250455.1. Classification (NCBI taxonomy): domain Eukaryota; kingdom Metazoa; phylum Arthropoda; class Insecta; order Lepidoptera; family Hesperiidae; genus Polygonus; species Polygonus leo. Next base: position 12,142 of record DWNR01002775.1, read on the forward strand.
CGATTGGCGACGGTCGCTTCAACGTATGGTGGTGAAACTGTGAAAACGCCTTTACCGCACTTCCGTGTGAAACCAGTTGAGTTGGCCTGATTGATTAGTATCAGTGTGAAGTTCCCCTAATGTGTTTTTTATATTTTTTTTTCTATAGTAGAGCAAGTCAACGCTGACATCAAATGTGTACCGCCGGGTATTCTAATACTCTAAAACCAACTTGACAACAACTGACACAATTATGGAACAATTTGAAGAATTGAAGTGTATTTCTAAGTGTGCCAGGTGGTAGTTGCATGTAGTTTGACCGGGGAGGTACCACCGCCACCCTCATGATCTCCGTGAAGCAATTAATTGTGTTTCGGTTTGGAGAGGCGTGGTTGCCGGTTATACTTAAACGCGAGGCGAACATCTTAGTCCT
>DWNR01002776.1:0-12549 GCA_018250455.1 Polygonus leo
TTTCGCGCTCCCAACCTTGCGTTAAAATCCCCCATAACAACGGTAAAATGAGTCTTTGAGGTATGTATGGCTCTACTCATGTTGTTTGTGGTAGCCGACTCTCTTCCGGGGATTCGTAGCACCCCCAGCCCCGCCGTTACCTTGGTCGCTACCATAGCTCGGAATAGCGGAGCCGCCGGGGACTGGGGGCCGTGGTTTCTTTGCACTTATCATGTTGGGGGTTCTTGTCATAGTCACCGCGCCTGGCATGCGTGTTGGCGACCGCAATAGGTGTTCATACTACCTATCTCCTGGATTATTTTCCCTAAGTCGGCTTCTACGAAATCCACGGGAGGATAGGCAGTGTTGCTATTCGGGACTGGCACCACACGGCAGAAATTACATACTAGGTAATAATGAAACAATCGTTGTAAAATATATTTTTTCTTATCTTCGCTAAACAAACAGAATGTTAAGTGGGCTTTCACAACAGATAATAAACACGGGGAAAATGTCATGATCGTTCTTTTTCATGTTTTATTAGCTACACGATTACAGTTGGCTTTCTAGACAAAGAAGACTTGCTTTTTAATTTATAATTTTGTAGGGAGATGATTTATTATGCTTTTTATACCTGTAACAAATTGGTTATTTGATCTTTTTATCTGAGAAGAACTCAGTTGTGCTTTATTAGTAGATGTGTAGTTACTAACAAACTACTTATTAATACAAATAATAAATCTTACTATAAAAGTACTACAGGAACCTAAACAAATTTACAAAATATAGTAGAGGCTAAAAACTATTAATTGTTTTTAAAATTTCAGTTTTATTATTCACAGAGCGTATTATTCTTCTGCTTTACCGTTAGACATATGGATTTGTGGGGAAAGGGAAAACATGGAGGCTCAAAATCCCATAAATATAATTGGACGGAGACAGAAAAAAATAAAGAAGGAATTAAGGAGGTAAAATGGAATAGACTTTAAAAGGAATTTGATGTTTTTCGAATCATATAATGATTATTGATGTTGCGAAAAACTCATTAGGGTTATATAACTTATAATGGTGTAAAACGAGTATCACAATAAATATGATTTTGTTACAATACATCAGATACATATATTACTATTTCAAGAAGTGTCATAATAGTAGACTGTCATTTGATTAATAAGTAATGTGTAATTTTGATATAGTCATCCGTTTGAAAATTGTTTTGCCATTTTTTATATGTCGCAGGCAATAGTACGATTCCGCGTATTACATACGGCTTCGTCTGTTTCAAAACGCTCGCTGTTTTGGAAAATACCGAAGGCGAATCGGCGAATCGTTCAATTATTAAAATTTCAACATTGATTGTTTTAGTAGGGTGACTATTATAAAACATAGGTAGGACAAATCAGACTTTATATCAGCAATCAGATATACTTATTTAAATATGTATTAAAATACCTGTTTAGGCACTTTTAAAGTAATTTAAACATTAATTTGCGTTTTTTTATTACTCAGTTCTGTTATATCAAGTATTAGGTAGGTTAGGTTGGAATGTTAAAGAAAATGCAAGAAAATACGCGAGTCGGCCGCAGGAGCGGTTGACGAGCGCTGGGCCTATTAATGTTTTTATTTGTTCATAATTGGTGGTTCATAGTTACTCAGTGATGCATTGTGATGAATCCTCTAAGCACCAGATTCCATGGACCCTTTAGCGTTTTTTTGGAAACGGCGAATGAATTTGCTATTAAATGTTGTGGCGTATTATATTATAATGACAGACCAATTTACAATTTGCCTTCGGCACATTTCAAAACATCGAGTGTTTACGGACGACTCGGTTTGTAAAACGCGGAATCATACAAATTGCCTGCGAAATATACACAATGAACGCTCATTTATTGTGCATGTATGGAGTAACCTGGAGCCAAACTTTTCCAAATATTTGTAACATATATGGGAGAGTGTCATTGATATTGCAGCACCAATTTCATACCACTATTAATAAGTAAAATCTTCTACGTAACAGGTTTTACATTAAAAAAAATCGCTGTAGCACGTGCAAAGCCTATTTTTAACTATTCCTAACTTTGTATAAAGCCCGTTTAAATAGAGGTTAAAATTCACCGTAACTATGAGAAAGTTAGCTAAAATGGACTAGAGGAGCTTTCTAATTACACAAAGTGCGAACTGAATTTTTGTACACGAAACGACCTTGACGTGGATTAGTTCACTGAAAGCTTTTCAAAATTGGTAATCTACATAATGACCCACCGTGTAGAATGTTAAGTACCGACCAAAAAGCTTTTCGTCGAAGGGGTCGTGTTAAAAACTATTGTCCAGAACCAATTAAATGGTGCTGGAGCACAATCAATTGGACGTTGTTACAATGAAATGGCTTATCTACCAAAAAAATCTTCTTGTAAAGAGATTTTTATCATAAAATTAAATTGAGAGATACCTACCCTATAATATATTATATTCCAAATTTAAAGGGGTATCTTTATTTGATATTTTAATTTGGTAATTGCCGTCTACCGAAAAAATGTAATCTTTAATTGAATTTTAGTTCAACTTGATGTCTTTTGAGACCTGAGATGCTCGTCTTTTGATAAGTGTGACCACACCTTTCCAACCGAAATTTAAATTGGTAATAAACAACTGCTATTGGCAGAAATGTATGAAGCGGTGGTACCGAGCGGATCTTTATTTTGTACTGTGAACTACTACATTTATTTTATAGAGAATACGTGTATAAATAAAGAGTATTGTCAGTCATTTCATGTCAGGCTTTCGAGTGTCTAATCTCATGTAAGGGATTATCTGGTGCAGAGCGCGCGGCGATCTCTCCGTCCAATGTCCAAAACAAATTACGTCCTAGATTGTTTTCTATTTTGTCGTTTGAGAATTGTTTTGCATTTAATGGAATGAATAATCCGATTTGGATAGTAGGCATTCTACATTACATCTTGCAAATTAATAAGCTAGTATTTGTTAGTAGCCTTCATTAGTTTTGATGGCATTAATATTTTAGATTTATAAGATATACTGCAGTAATAATGTGGAATATGTTACATGAAATTAGGAACTAATAGACGTCTAAGCATAGAATTCGAACCGGTAACACTTGAGACAAACAATTATAAATTCAGACTAATTTTGTTACGGAACTTTTTAGCGTTGTTTCACACTAATTAGCGGAGTTAGCGGCCGCTCAGTCGATCTTGCGGCAGTTAGCTCTTTACTCGTTTTTCGTTTTAATTCCTATTCGCGAGTCTGCATTGTTCTTTCTCTTACTAAAATAGTACATTTTAGTATGAGAAGGAACAATGTGGATGCCCGGAACGCTTTACGATTATGTTCTAAATTAGAAAGATTTACATAGTTTGACACAGAAATGCTTAACAGCGTCGCTTTTTAAATATGAATAAGTTCTTTGCATATTAAGTAATTTAAATTTCATAATAAGAAAATAAACATCAAAAATGTTAACAGCAAAATATATTAACAAAGAATAATAAATGTTGTTTTCAAAAATATGCTACATTAGCTTTAAAACACTGAATACACACATTATAGTAATATTTCAGAACACATTTATTTAGTATCTGACCGTTAACGTCGTTAATTAGTGTTACAAAACAAATTTAAAAAGTTCTCTAATAAAACTATCCTCAACTAATACAGGTTCGTCTCAAGTGCAGTTCGTTCCGAGAGTTAGCTCTACATTTTCCGTTCTACTTCAAACTCCTTTTATTGTCTTAAATGTAGTTTACTTAGGGGGGAATATGTACAGTACAATGTAAAACAATATACAAGGTTTTAAATGTTTTAAAAACACACAAGAGGAAAATTAAAATGTAGTCACAGAAACTAAAGAAGTATTATTATAGACAATTGTTATTGTTATTGTTAGGTGGCAGAAATTGTTTGTCACCTAACAAGTGTCTATAATAATACCTCTTTTGTGTATGAGGCTGAGCTAGAGGACAATGTCCTGTTTGAATAATAAAAAAATGTATTATTATGTATATTATCTGTTTATTTTTTTATTTTCTAATAAAAAAGAAAATAAAAAAAATTAAATGAACATATAGCCTCACCTGAGTAACTCCAGGCCGATATTCCAGCTTTCCAGAGTTCTCAGCTCCATATAAAGCAGGAGTAAACTTAAATATCTAACACTAACATGTGAGTTTCTATTCCTGAGGATTAAAATAAAAGGCAAGATTATTACGTACTTTCCATTTAGAACTACTGCATATTTTTAACAAAGGTAGTAAATTATAAGTTTTGTGTATAGCTTTTTGTTGTATTTCTTATAGCGGCTATAAAACGCATAGTTTAGCGACGGACGGACGAACGGACAGCGGAGCCTTAGTTCAGTTGGCACAATTTGAAGACGAAACTTGTTAAACATAGCAACATCTGGAAGAGGGCTATTGAAATATATTAAAACGTAGTCATCAAAAAATTCGTAGTTATCTCATATTCTCGTCATTGTGTCTGTAGGTATACAATGATAGATCTTTTTGTGTACATATACTACATTTATGATCGTTATTTCCTTTTATGTAAATTACATTACGAGAACACGCTTTTGAGAACCATGTATCGTCGTGTTATTGTGATTTTTTAAGCATATGTCTCTATTAATACTCATCATCGGCATCAAGAGTTTTTATTTAGTGTCATCATACAGAGACTATGTGTTAATTATTTGTTCTAGATCAGTTTAAGTATGATAAATAATTAAAAAATCACGAGTTAAGAATTTTTACGTTAAACTCAGGAGCTCCTAGAAGATAACAAATACGATAGAAAATCCATTTTAGTGTTAATTAATCTATGTAAATATTGATTGCCACCTATTTAAGACTATGTTACATACATATTCCGTTAAAAGTACGTCAATTACGATAAATAAGGACTATTTGGTTCGATTAAGATGTTTTCAGAAAACGTTTTAGAGTATTAGATATTAATTTAATGTATTATTAGTCTAATATAGGAATTCGTTCCGCTGATACTCTTCATACATACATAGTAATTTTAACTATTATTAATACCTAATTGTACTCGTACTATTGGTAGGTAATTATTGCAAAAATGTGGTTGTTAAGGGACCAGAAGTTTCACCATAATTAGCACAAGCTGATGAACTGCCGTCGGGCTTCCATCGCTCGTAAACTTTTAACGATCCCCAAATTACTACCCATTACATCGTTTTTAATTCGATCAACAGTGTTTCACTGTGAATAAATACTTTTTAAGACTGCGTCAGAAAGAAGCAAATATTTTTTTGAGTGTATATATGTATTTATTTATTTATTATAGACTAAAAGTGATGTAGTACAAAAGGCATAGGCGGACTTAATGCTAATAGCATTTTCTACCAGTCAACCTTGAGAATGGGCGAAAAAGGAAAAAAAGCGGTACATTGAAAACATAATGCCTTAAGGCATCTTCTGACAGCCAACCCTGGGTGGATGTTAAATATCTGTGGTAGGTTTAAATAAAATAATTATCCAAAATGTCGAGTTTAGAATACACTGCCAAATATTTAAATACTTATAGTAATACACACATCAACGATACATAATATTTATTATACATTATTACATAATATTTTTAACTTTAATTGTATGAGTGTATGTATAACATAATATATGTGTATGTATATTATTATACCGATACGCATTTCTAGGAAAATTATTAAATCACATGTATTCCATTTAAATTCATGTACTTGAATACACATACAGGAAAATATGCCTGTAAATAACTAACCCTCGGTTCGCTAAATTTTGCGGTTGGCACGTAATCTGGATTTATAAGGATAACCCGGTGTATTGATTTTTAAGGATGTTCAATAAGGAGCAAACATTGATAGAGGACTAGGTTGCCGAGGCAACGTAACAAATGGCTAAACAAAATCTTATCGGATGCTTAAATAATTATTTATTCTTTTTGAAATCTGTATAAATGTTATGTAAGTTTTGAAACGACTCTACTACTCGACTAATGTCTAGTAATTGATTAAGTACAAATTTAGGTAAATAGGAATATTCCGTTTAAAAGATATACACAACTTAAATGTCCAAAAGTGTATTTAAATTTATGTTAACGCATACATATGGAGTTCCTAAGCGAAATTTCAAAATAGTATTAGCTATGATGTATAGAAAAAGTTTTGTGGGAATTAAATTAGAATAAATTAGTATTGATTTTGATTTCAAATTCATCCACATTAACATAGTAGGTAATAATAAAACAATCGTTGTAAGGTACATTTTTTCTTATCTTCCTTAAACAAACAGAATGTTAAGTGGGCTTTCACAACAGTTAATAAACACGGGAAAAATGTCATGATCGTTCTTTTTCATGGTTTGTTAGCTACACGATTACAGTTGGCTTTCTAGACAAAGAAAACTTGCTTTGAATGTATAATTTTGTAGGGAGATGATTTATTATGCTTTTTATACCTGAAACAAAGTGGTTATTTGATTCCCTCTTTATCTGAGAAGACCTAAGCTTTATTATCATGTAGTTACTACAAACTATTGTTTGTTGCAAAACCAAATTTCTCCTTATAAACTACAAAAGGGTGAATTCAAAAGGTTATGTAAAAGAAAACAGGGTTATTACCATTACCATTAATATACCAAATATAATAGACAGTAATTTATTGATAATGGTTACACATTTTTCAGAATAATTTACAGATTTATTAGTGATATTGCTCATTATTCTTCTTCTCTATGTACTTGTTGACATATGAATTGATCGGGGAATGGGAATGCTTAAGGGTACCATATTTCATAAATGTTATTGGTCGGACAAAGAAAAATGAAAGCAGGAATGAGGTAATATGGTCTTTAAAGAATTTAACGTATTTTGTATTCGACGTACTATGTGTCATGTAACAGTGAGTATCATCATGAATGTGGTTCAGCTACATGTCATGTGCAAGTTTCATACAGTCATCAGTATGTTTGAAAACAGTATTTTGGCATTTTATGTGCACGTATGGCGTACCCTGGAGCCAAATTTCACCAAATATTTGTTTTATATATGGGAAGTGACATTGATAATACAGTATCAATTTCATTTAATAAGTAAAATCTTATACGTAACAGATTTTATATATTAAAAGTGTGTAAAAAATGCCAGGTGGTAGAACTCACGTAGTTCGACCGGACAGGTACCACCGCCACCCTACTTCTCCTCGCGAGGTGAACATCTTAGTCCTCAAGGGTAGCAACGAATCTGTGGTCATACTCAAGTACGATTTAATCGCACTCGGGGATGATCACTAATGTCCATGTGCGGCAGTGACCACTCACCATGAGGTGGACTGCTTGCTTGTTTGCTACCTTAAGACGATAAATATTGAACTGAGGTGTAGGATGTAGGATATCCGATTGGAACGAAGTTCCTTTCGCTTTGAAATAAGTATTATAGGAGGTATATTATTAAATAAATTAACAATATTTACACTACATACACACGAACACGACAAAACAATGTACGCATATACAGCAGACGCGCGTATCGCGTGGTTTGTCACTGTCGAGAGAGAGAAAGAGAACGAATAAGTCGAATCTTATACTTGGCCTGCCCCCTCTCCGAGCGCTATAGTGCATAGCAAAAGTGTCGTGAGGATTTTTCGTGACGTTTGCCTAGCCTCGTTAGCCAGCATACCGCGCGATAAGGAACTTCGTTCTAAAAATATATTTCGCTGTAGCACGTGCAAGGCCTATAAACTATTCCTAACTCTGTAAAAAGCCCATTTAAATAAAGGTTAAAATTCACCGTAACTAAGAGAAAGTTACCTGAAATGGACTAGAGGAGACTTCTAATTACATAGAGTGCGAACTGAATTTTTGTATACAAAACGACCTTGACGTGGATTAGTGCACTGAAAGCTTTTAAAACTGGTAATCTACATAATGACCCGCCGTGTAGAATGTTAAGTACCGACCAAAAGCTTTGCGTCGTATGGGTTATGTTGGAAACTATTGTCTAGAACCAATTAAATAGTGCTGGAGTACAATCAATTGAACAATGTTACAATGACATGGTTTTAATTGAGAAAAAAAATCTTGTAAAAAGAATTTTTATCATCAAAATGTTTATCATGAAATGGGTTATATTAAATAGATATTAAAGGAGATTTTGGTATAGATAGGTGATTTATTATCTCTTTTTCAACAGACTGTAACTGGTAATTTCTGCCATGGAAAAATGTAATCGATCTTAATAGGATTAAAGTCCGTTTTGATTAGCTGAGGACTGAGATGATCGAATTTTGTATAAATGTGCCTATGTTGTGTGTGTGTGTGGGTGTGGAGCTTCGAGCGTACATTGAACTTTTTTTCCTATCGTGTAAAGGTAGCAAACGATCATGCAGTCAACCTGATGTTAAGTGGCCACTGCCGCCCATGGACATCAGTAATCATCCACAAATACGATTAAAAAAAAACTACAACTTATTTATACTATTTGCTGTAAAACACTATACTGTGTAGTACTACAACTTTTTTATTATTAAGTATTTAAGAAGAGTATTGCCAGTCATTTTATTTGAGGCTTTCGAGTGTCTAATCTCATGTAAGGATTATCTGGTGCAGAGCGCGCGGCGACCGCTCCGTCCAATTTCGAAAACAAATTACGTCCTAGATTGTTTTCTATTGTGTCGTTTGATAATTGTTTTGCATTTAATGGAATGAATAATCCGATTTGGTTGGTCGGCATTCTACAATACGTTTCGCAAATTGACAAGCCGGTATTAGTCGGTAGCCTTCATTAGTTTTGTTAGCATTAATACGTTACAGTTATTCGATATACTGCAGTAATATTGTGGAATGTGATACACGAAATTGGGAACTAGATTATTCAGCTTTTGTATGTCGTATTATTGGAATGAACAATTGAAATAACGTGCTGTTCCATTATGCCATGATAACCTGTTAAATTGCGTAATATGATTTAAATACTAGAGTCAACGTCAAAGTCACATTTGACGTTATTGGATATTTTCATAATATTAAAGTGTAATACCTTAAGTAAGTACTTAATAAATACTCAAACAAACAGATTAGTTTTTGTATAAGTAAGTTCTGGTATCCATATCATACGAACGTGAAAATGTTTACTATATGCTATTAGTAGGAGAACAATTTGTCTGTTTTTTTATGACTTCCTTGCATTGAGAGATGGGAGGGAGGATAGTGTTTCAGAGGAAACGTAATAGATAGCACCTTTAGTTCAATGCCGTGTCTTGGAAGTGCTAACAGTGGGGCGCTGCGCTATCTCGTAACAGCGTGCAAGCGCACTAGTCGACTAACTAGCACTAAATAGGTGGCTTCAAGTTACTAAAACTTGCTACTTAGCTTAACTACAAGTTATTTGACAGATATTGGATAATTTTACCGTATGTTGTATAGGTGACCATATTATGTGGTTATCTATTGATAAAGCCAGATATCCGGAAGACTTTCCTAATATTTGGATAGTGGCGTTTTTTTTTAAACATTGAATAGGGACGATGGTGCTTTAGTTTGAATGGAAAAGAAAGTGACTTTACTTCCGTTCTCTTAAAAGGATTAAGACACAATTCCGCCGCACCAATTAATAGAATTGATAAAATTACACGCTTTTTTAATATGTCTACGTCAACTTGAGTCGTGGATGAAATAAAACTGTTCTACTAATATCATCATGCAAGTACTTTTAATACATTCTGCATTAGAGGAAGTACATCTAATACATTCCGTGTTAGAAGTAATTCTATTCCACTTAATACAACATCCATTTTAATGAAGAGAATATTAGCGACAACTTCAAATGTAGCTTGAGGCAGCTACGAGTATGGTTGTATTTAACACGAGGTCATAGTGCTGTGTCTAGGAAATGCTAACAGTGTGGAGCTGCACTATCTCATATCTCGCGCGCTGCAATCGCACTTATCTCCTGGCTGCACCTTGTCACACGTGTATTCAATTGGCAAAACTTGCTGCATACCTAGTTATTTGACATATTTGGATAATTGTCAAATTAATTTGCAGGCTGTTAAGCAATTTACTAGTGAGTACCTATGGTGAAATAAGCCGTAAGAATTTAATTTCATGTCTGTTATGCATAGGTGAGTATATTATGTGGTTATCCATGGCTTGATAAAGCCAGATATTCCGCAGAATTTTCTCTTATTTTTTTCTTTAAACATTGATTAGTGAATTTAAAGAATTGATAAAATTACACACTTTTCTACTATGCCTACCTGAGGTGAGGATGAAATAATATTGTTCTACAAATATCATCATACACGTATATTCAATACCAGTTGTATTAGAGGAAGTACCTCTTATACAGCCTGTGTTAGGAGTAATTCACATTCATTCCATTCCACAAAAAACAACATCTATTTTAATGAAGCGATTATCAACGACAACTTAAACTGTAGCTTGAGGCAGCTATGAGAATGGCTGTATCTAACGCGAGGTTATAGTGCCGTGTCTAGGAAGTGCTAACAGTGGGGCGCTACGCTATCTCGTATCTCGTATCTCGCGCGCGGCAATCGTACTTACTAGTCTACCGGCTGTACCTTGTTAAATACGTGTCTTCAAATTGGTAAAACTTGCTGCACAACTAGTTATTTGACATTATGGATAATTGTCAAATTAATTTGCAGGCTGTTAAGCAATTCACATTTCTACTATGCCTACCTGAGTTGAGGATGAAATAATATTGTTCTACAAATATCATCATACACGTATATTCAATAAGTTGTATTAGAGGAAGTACCTCTTATACAGCCTGTGTTAGAAGTTATTCCATTCCACTTAATACAACATCCAATTTATTGAAGAGATTATCAGAAAAAACTTAATACGTAGCTTGAGGTAGCTATGAGTAGGCTGTATTTAACGCGAGATCATATTGGTCTAGGAAGTGCTAACAGTGGAGCGCTGCGCTATCTCGTATCTCGTATCTCGTGCGCGGCAATCGAACTTGTCTACCAGTTGCACCCTACTAAATAATTGTCTTCAAGTTGGCAAAACTTGCTGTAAAACTTAACGACATGTTATTGGGTGGATTTTGGATCCTTGTATCAAAGTATGTCTAATAAATGTGTAGGATATTAAGCAATTTATGAGTAGCTAGTGGTGAAACATGCCCTAACAATTTCCGAAAAGGGGGAGTTTATGAGTCACCTAAGTACCTTGTATGTTTTATAGCGAACATGGAGCTCTCAAGTAGTTTATTACTGGTAAGTGGTGAAACAAATCCTAAGAATTTTGTTTCAACAATGAGACTTCGGATAGAAGGAGATTATGAGTTACCTAAGTGCCCTGTATGTTTTCTTAGTATCTTATAATTTATATTTTAAACATAAATGTTGTGTAGTTTTAAAAATGTCTTAAGTACAATTAGTAATAATTATAGTATAAGTTAATAATGACGCAAAAATAAGAACGGCCTACGTAATATTTTTACGAAGCTGAGGTCATTGTATCTCTTTTGCCTAATATATTCTAACGTTAATTTCTTCATTTACAAAGGCCCAAGAGTTTCAGAGTTTAGAGAATTTACACAATTTAAGAAATTATAAGATCTGCCAATTTTGTAAACTAATTGCTTTGAACAGATATTGGTATTAGTAGACAATATAATATATATATTAAATTGCTTGCACCTGCATACACCTCCTAAGAACTTAATAATATGTTTACTCATTTATTTGAACGACGAGATTATCAGCGACAACTTACATTGTAGCTTTGGGGAGCCGTATATTTAACGCGAGGTTATTGCGCCGCGGCGTGGTGAGTAAGTGCTAACGGCGGTGCGCTGCGCTGTCTCGTATCTCGCGCGCGACAATCGCACTTGTCAGCCACCTGCCGCCCCCACGGTGTACTTCAATGTGGCCGGGCTCGCGCTTGTTACCGATTTGACTGGTCGTGTATTTTTGGTCGTGTATTTAACGAGAGGTCTGTGTGCCGCGGCGTGGCGAGTAAGTGCTAACGGCGGTGCGCTGCGCTATCCTGTATCTCGAGCACGACAATCGCACTTGTCAGCCGCCTGCCGCCCCCACGCTGTACTTCAATGTGGCCGGGCCTGCGCCTGTTGCCAATTTGACTGTATTATTTATGGTAGAATAATTACATTGTGTAGTTTGCTACTATTGTTTAATTACCGGTTGTGTTCCCCTTTACAATTGCTTTGACGGGTATAATCTTTATGAAACACTCCATGAGCTATGTAGCATGTTTTTCCTGACCAAGTGTAAAGTGTTAGATTTCGCACGGTTTTGAGATTTATTTTATTTTTTCTCATACTCATGATAATAAGCAAAGTGACAATATACTTATAATAATGATGAAATGTTCTTAAATGCCATATGCCCGCTTGAAACTTATGATAACGGTTCGAATATCACTCCTTCAGAGCAGATATTTTTTAATTTTTATATCAAACTACTTTACATCTTGGTAGGTAACTTTGGGGAGCCGTATATTTAACGCGAGGTTATTGCGCCGCGGCGTGGTGAGTAAGTGCTAACGGCGGTGCGCTGCG
>DWNR01002777.1:0-12548 GCA_018250455.1 Polygonus leo
ATCCCCACCCAACTTTTTTTCGAAAATATTCCATGTACAGACTTTCGACCCTCTTTAGCTTTATTATATGTATAGATATTACTTCAAATTCAAAGCGAGTATTGTTTAGTAGGTTGACAGGTGTGTTGTCAAGGCCTTTAATTAAACATCTTTTGTCTGTCTTACAATATGTAAATTGAAGAAATTTCAGTGAGATTATGCAAAATATAATTATTAAAAACTAAAGACAAAATAAATAATAAGCTAAATGATTAGTTAATTGGCAATGTACATTACTCAAATACATGCCATTTTCAAATTAAGTTACCAAAGGAAAAGATACCTAAACCTGTCTACTTCATTTGCTTGTATGGTCACATCCCATAAATGATTTAACATTATGTGGTGAAGGATTTCCTAAGACTGTGTTTTCTTTGGAAAATCTACATCATGGTAGATTTCATTATATTCAAAACTTTGTACTATATTAAAAGCTAAACTGAAAAAAGGACTTTAACTTTATAAAAATTAAGTGTATTTCTTATTAATCTTCAGATTGTATGACTCACATAAGAGAGTACAGAAGTTAAATCAAGTATTAGAAGACAAGTTACTTCAAATGGTGGACAAAATGAAGGGCGAAAAGAGCCAACTGACAAAGGACATAGCAACTTTGTCAGTGCGATTAGCTGAGTCCAAACACAATTATAGTATGTTGCAGAAAGAGAATGTAAGTTGGAGAATTATATTTATGTTTCACATTTTTCAATTGAAATGGTTGATTATATGTATCGTCATATAACTAACTAATATGTTGTCAAGTCTGTCTGTATAGTTTAACCTTATTTTTTCTACTTGTGAATATGTTCTTTCATGATAAAAATTAAACTGATTTTAACTATAGTAACAGATTACATTACATAAGAAGGTTTTTTTTTTATGTTTGATCTTGTTTTTACAGGAAAGGTATAAAAATGATATGAATTTAGCAATACAATTACTTCAATGCAAGCCGGATAATTTTGTTGCTCAAAAACTTGACAATGTAAGTAATAAATATGACATATGAATGTTTCGTCAAACATGTTTCTATTCACTAACAGTTTAGATAACACATGTTTTTATTTCAGCTTCCTGTGGATACTCAAGCTAGAGTGTCCCAATATGTAATGTCGAAAACTACAAAGCCAGTGAGTTTGACTTCGGGAAAAAATGGTAATGATACTGATACATTTGATGCAAGTGAATATGAATTTAACATCTCGGCTTCACTTATGACAAAGATTCTCGAAGATAGCATTCAAGATACAGTTACTAAACATTGTGATACTTGCACTTGCGGTAAATCACAAAACAAACCGTTTTGTTATAATGAAAGCAGTTACACAGTATCCACTCAGACCCTTTTGAGTGGAGACATGAACCCTCATTGCCATAATTGTTATTCTGAAAATAAATCAATACATTCCAATTACAGTATTAGAAGCATTTCACCACATGCTATTAAGCTTTTAAACGACAAGATTACTAGTCAAGGTCCAATGTATATGGCCTCACAACCAACTATTGAAGAACAAAAGGAAAACTTTGATGCAGAGATTGGAATAGTTAAAACGAATATTACAGTAATTGACTTACTAAAACCAGCTGAATCTATTAAATTAGAAACGAACGTACAAAAGGAACCTGCACCAAAAATCGAGGACGAGATAAAACAATTAAAAACTAATAATTCTGTAACTATGGAACCAGCCATTCATCACAAACTGTGCGATCGCACTAAAACTTCAATCTCTAGTAAGAAGAGCAGCATTCATAGTGTTGGTAATGAAGACTTGCTGATAAAAGAAATTCCAATTGAAAAGGAAACAAAAACAAAAAACCAGTTAACTTCAAGTGAAAATCTGAATTTACGAAAGAATTCACATAGTTCGATGGCTGGTAGTCGTACTTCATCTATAGCGAAGTCCACTATTAGCACCCATAAATCTAACACGCATGTGGGCCCAGGACCCAGATTCTGTCACTTGCGCATGCAAGCAGGTTCTAAAAATATTCTTCTTGATAATGCTGAGCCAGATGTACCACCTGTTTTATATAGAAGGCAGAGCAAGTGCAATGAAAATTCCATTTTTAAAGATCTCAATGATGGTATGGATAACTTCATTGATTTAGCTAAACCTGAAGACGACATTAAAAACGACAATAGGAATGATAACATTGTTGTCGAAACCACTCTCATTGATGTTCATGAGGACAACAATAATAAGGAGTCCAGTATGCCTATCAAGAATACATCTATTAATCCAATTCTGTTAAATGTTTCGTCTTCGCCGTTGCAGCCATTAAAAACTCACAACTTTTCCAATAGTTCCGAGCACAATAACAATAATACTCAAAGTATCGGAAGTCAACAGAATCCGTCTGAAATCGACCATTTATTAAATGATTTTAATGTTGATGTTAATGTACAAAATAATAATATTGACCATGCTAAGGTTGATACTAAGAAAAGTGACGTTTTTAACGCCAATGACAATCAAGAAGTGAAGATATTTAACTTTGATCGTTACGAACAAAGCAAGGTTGCTAACCAGTTTTCTAGACCTTTGAAAAAGATAGATATGTCTCAATTGCATTCCATTGAAAACACGAAAATATCCAAAGATTTTCCTCCTCAAGGAGTATTGCCAAATTTAGAAAAGAAACCAGAGCCGCCTAAGCCACCCTTGCCTGCTATAGTAAATGTTTATCCAAATTTAACTCAGACCCACTTAAAGGTGAATGAAAATAACAAGGTCTTTACGAATGAGCAAAGTACAAGTTCTTTGTCTAGTGATGATAGTGCAGCGTTGTTGCAAAAACAACAGTTGCTTAGAGTAGCTGAATGGGTTGAAAAGAACTTAGA
Source organism: Polygonus leo (assembly GCA_018250455.1). Lineage (NCBI taxonomy): Eukaryota > Metazoa > Arthropoda > Insecta > Lepidoptera > Hesperiidae > Polygonus > Polygonus leo. The sequence goes on from DWNR01002777.1 coordinate 2,888, forward strand.
ACAGCAAAATAACTTCAATGATCCCTTGGAAGACGAGTGTACTTACACGAATCGTGCATTGAGAAGAGACAGTAAGCTTAGCAGACTTACCGAGACACTAAATGAGCTGGCATTAAATATGCCTCATCCAGTCAGTAAATATTCAAAGTACGTAAGAGAGCCACGTAACAATTTTGTTCACCATGCAGCAGCACAAAATAGTCAGGATAAGTCGGTGAAGACAAATGCACCTCAAATGAAAGTTGTTAATAATGTCGTTAAAGAGACAATATTTCCAGTTGAATGCAATGACCTGCCTATAACTGAGGTTAACAATGATAATGCGCAAAGGAATCACACAGTAGATTCCAATGATTTTGATCCTGGAAAAGAATTAAAGAAAGCATTAAAGAACAAGGGCGACAAAGAGATTTCGCCTGAGGATTTAGCAAGAATGGAATACAATGTTAAGAAATTCTTATTAAGCGGTCCTCATTGGGTAAATCCTGGATCTGTCGGACGGAGTCGACGCACAAGCAGCAAAACTGAGACTGATGTATAATTCGCTTTAGGTATGTGTGAAATAATCATAACATTCCCTATTTATGTTACTGAGTAGATCAATGTAGAAGCTTTCATTAGATTGGACATGAACATTCATATTCATCTGATGAATGTTTACATTATTTCCCTTTGTTGTGATAAAAAGTAATTGTGTATTATAATTGGCACTCTGAGTAATTGTGAATGTTCCAAAAACCGCTTTCAAAAAATGTCAAGCCCGCAATAAAATAATTTCATCTAGATGGTACTGTACTCTTGCCAAAAATTGTATGTCGAAGCTGGAAACATTTAATGACATTGTAAGACTCATTATGTACAATTTGATGAAGTTGAAGCTTCTCGAGTTTCATTGAGGATTATTTTATCCTTTTCCACACGTCGCGACTGAAAATTGCTATTAACAAATCCTTAAGTAAAAAGGGGTCCATCCTTGTGACAACTACTTTTTTCTATTTATTTGGTATGAGGTTATTAATACCATATAGAGCCTCGTTGTAATCTTCGTAGAGTGGCCCATTTTAGAGAGATGTCGCGTTATTTATGGAATTATAAAGTTATGTTTTCACGAAAAATTTGCAAGGTTATATTTCAAGATTTTTATATTTTTAAGCTAATTTGTATCTGTTACAACATGGCATAACACATTGTAATTTATGTAATTCTCTTTCATCAAAACTAAATTAGGTATGTGCCAGATTATATCACTTGTTTCAATAATATACTATCTTGAAAAGTAAAATTTTGTAGACTGGTATATTTAATTTCAAAATTTAAAAAATAATTTCTACAGTCAATCTATGATGAGTTTAGTTCGTAAATAGTAGATGGATTGTAAAATATTTTAATATACTATTATTATTTTTTGAAAATATAAAATTATTTGCTTGTAAAATTGTACTTTTTGGGATAAGAATTATTGAAGCAAGGATGCAATATATTAAAAAAACGTATTTTGTTATGTTAACGGTATTAAACATATATTTCTTAATCAAACTGTAACACCCTTATATTCAGTAATATGATTATAATTACGTTTTTGGATATTTATATTAAAGTTGAGGAACTTCGTTTATTCCATTATGTATTAATTTGTATGTATATTGTTATTTAATTTAATAAAACGTATCGTGAACCTCACATACGACGTTCTAGTCTTTAATTATGTTCTTTTATTTGTGTTCATTTTTTACGATCGTTAGATTGTTATTCTCTTTTCTAAAAATACCGTAATATTGTTTTGATAATAATTAATCACTTATTATATTACCTGTACCCTCGTATTGTATGTGTACCCTTCAAAATTTATGTAAGGCTGCTACTAGCATTGATTTGATAGGGTAAAATAAACAAAGTATTAAATCAAAGTCCATAGAAGTTTCTATGCTGTATGTGATAAAATTATGATTAGGGGACTCATTTGTGTACAAAAATACGCTAGCTCTGAGACTTATCAACACTTAGTCTTAAGAATAATAATAATCATTCCCATAAGTTCATTACATACTCGTATTTAGTAAGCTGTGAAAACAAATAATATAATGTGAATATTTAATGACTGTTTACTTATTAAATAAACTGTAAATGATGAACAGCTATTTTCAAATACATCATTTGTATTTACTTTGCGAGCCGTATAAACTGATTCGGTCATTTGAGTCTTAAAAACCTGTCTATACGCCTCGATTATTTACAGGGAATGTTTTATTCATGGCCGCGTAAATATATGTCCAAAAATTCAACGACTATCCGGCAACCGGAGGTGGTTGTATGGTGCTTATGGTAGTAATTTACTACGTTTTATTTATTTTTTAACTATAATTTTACACCGTTACTTTTTCACCGTCACCTTATTTATTAAGCCTTTCTTGCATATTTGTTTCGTTTCGAGCAGTTGACTTTTGCTCTAAGCGCACTAAATTGACTCATCACATGCACGTCTCATGCTTAAAAATGGACTTATGTTCGCGGACGATACGTACGAACGACCATTTTGTAATAAAAGGTATATTATAATATATAAAAATCTTATGTCACGATGTTTGACCGTTCTGAGCTCCGAAAATACCGGATTGATTTTAATGATTTTTCATATATTTTACTTAAGTTACTTTGTCCAACTTACAGAATATAAATTATTTATTACAAATTGTTATGTTACTGGCAGGATTACGTCTGCCAGGTCAGCAATAGCAGGTAGTTTAAATATAAAATGCTGAGGACTATACTTCGTCTCCACAGCACATATAACCAACATACTAAATCATAGATACGTCTATAGGCTAAAGCAATTTAAACACAAATTTGCACAAGATTTGAATCTAATGAATGAACAGTCATTAAGTATTTTAATATCTTACTGTCGCTAATTTTCAATAATCTATACTACTCTATTATTGTGATGTTTGTTAATGCACTGCATACTCATCCACACGAATTCCGTCGATTGATCAATAAATATGATGAACTTATAATTAAGTAGCAACTATGCTTCAGCTTAAATGCAACACAGTGTACAACACAGCCTTTAAAATAATAAAACAAATAAAAAAAGATATAGTATTTACTGCGTGTTTCGTGCGAAATTCTTACTGTACCTATTATCGATGGAGTATATTTTTTAAATAGTGTAGTTAGCTAGGATAATGAAATCATAGTTTTTATTGGTACGCAATTTTTGCCTATTTGTGTGTCGTATGTGTTTTATTGTTAATCGTGAACAATTTTGACGCAATTTGTGAACTTGGTGTAGCTTTCCGTAACTGTGTGTAGTTTTATTTCTTTGCATAGAATTTATAGAGCATTTATATGATTTTTGACTCAGAATGTTAAAAGTATACAGAATGTAACGTGCCTGACGAATTATGCACTGTCCAGTTTGGACGCTCATATTCACAAGCAAATCATATGTGCGTCTACTTTATAGCTCCCCGATTTGTTAGGCGCCTTCTGTAAACTTTTCATGTTCTAAAATACTTGATGTTCTAATAGAATACAGACTTATGCATTTTCTTATATTATTTTATACTCTATTATTCGAATTTATTAGTTTATAAAAAAATTGTACCAACAGATATAACTAAATTAACGAATAAATTCTAAAGCAAAAGTTGCATATGATTTTCTGTAAGGCGTTCGAACAGACTAAGTTTGTCTGGTGAGGTTAAGGAATTATCCAGCCTCCGAAGAAATGTTATAGTAAATAACATATATAAATTTCAGTTTCTATACTTAAAAATACCATTGTTACATTTTACGTGTCTAAACAACTGACCCAAACTCCATAGTCGCCGATCTTCTTTATCATTGTTGGGAGCATGCTCTAAGAAACTTTCAGGTTTTATAAAGTAACGAAATTCTTGTGTTTCGGGCTCTGCAGCCAGTTGCAAATGCCAGTTATATCTGTTGGTTTACAATCCGCCAATGTCACTGAATCTAATTTGTCAATGTCCATTTAAATTACAGTTATTGAATGGAGTGTAAGTATCAAAAAAAGACCAAGCACGAATCGGACGGACCTTTTCGTACCCATTTGCAAAATTTTTGTTTACATATTTTTAAAAAATGTAACTTGTTCTTTTATCGTGATGCGAATAGCAGCAGTATTTGTACATGACAGTAAAATATCGTAGCTTGGTTGAACGCACCATCAGGGGCAGTCGTTAAGACATTCTGTAAGGGAGAGTGGATACTCTCCCTAACAGAATGCTTGGATAAGCAAAGAAATCACTCCACAAGGATGCAGTTACGTTGGCGGATTTATACGTTTTAGTTCTGATAATAATTCATTTATAAATGTAGTAGAGAAAAAAAGTTGAATCAGAGACACAAATGCACAAAATTCCTATATTATCTAGCGATAGCGGAAAATCTTATGTAAGATATATGTACCACACCACTCAATCTAATTCATATGCAAAATTGTAAAATATGGGTGTATAGTACATTTTCTTTTCGACCACTTATGACGAGCCAAGTAGACTCTGAAATTATATTTCATACAGATAACTCTGTGACATCTGTAAACAGTATAATATACGTAATGAATTGTTATTTTCAGACGGATGTTCATAACAGAGTTATGTTAATATAAATCAATTTGTTATAGAAAGTGCTTTGCAATATGGGTTTACTTGGTTAGTTAATCTGTGGTAACGTAATGTTGGAAAAAAGAGCACAAAATAATATCTTATATTTTTTACTGGTTAATGTAAAGATATTCCAACTGCGTTATATCGAAGCAGGTAATATAAAATATCGTATTTTAATTAAGTATGTGGTAAAACAATGAAAGCCCACTTACAGTTTGCAAAGACACTGCTCTGCATACAAATAAATCCGGTTTTATTATAATTGAATCCGGGCGGAGTCTAATCTAAACTGTGAAACTCTGATAGATGTCCCAAGTAAGACGCTACCGGGAGTTAAATAGGTTATTATGCTATTATAGGTGCTATATATTGGTCATCTTAAGCCGTTGGATTCAGTTTTTGTTACTAAATAGTTATTATTAAATTATGTAGAAAACCATACGGTATTTGAAACCTTATGCAAATACTTGCATAGTAATATTTTGTTTCGTTAAAATATGTATTTAAAAGTATATAAAAGAAAACTGCCCACTTGGTGGATTCAATACATGAGTGGAGATTATGGATTACAGAATACGTAACACCGTAGCATATGATGCAGCTGGATCTTAACATTAATGCAGAAAGAATTGACTCAATCGTAGCTCTCTTTGGATGTCACATCACGTCCCTGCAATTTTAATTCAGTTAAGTATGATATCGTTGAGTTCAATACGAGGCAGGCTATTATACTTATTATAGGAGTTACTAATAAGAACCATGAAATTTACGGTCATTTTTCATTCTTTCAGATTTGTAACTTATGAACCAAAATTGCAGTTACGAGATGTGCCTACAGCGATTGATTGAAATTTAAAAAATATCTATTATTGACTGATGCATTATTGCTGAGTTATTTGCTTAATTAGGTTTGTCCTGCTATTTTGACTGAATACTTTACTATCTTTTTGTATTACACATATTGAATGCCATTGTTTTATGAATCTAGATATTAAGTTCATTTAAATAGAGCTGCTTGCTGAAAATCACTCGAACGCTAAGGCTGGTCCCTTTTATAGCTTCAGCGGCGTAAATTGTAAACGTGTTTTATTTATTAAATACTTGGTGAATACGATTGTGTTTTTGTTTCCTAATTAAGACGATAAAATATTTTAAGAATACAATAGGTTCGTATTGTGTTATAATGCGAACGGCAGATGTTTTAAAATACTTTTATGGTTAAGTTTGTTGGTAGCGTGGTCGTCGGCGCGTGTAATAGGCAATCGCTACCAACTAACAAGGAGGAAGGGCTTATCTCCATCGAAACGACATGTGTGGCCTTCGCTTTTCCAAAATCACTTGTATGTCTATTGTGTGGCGTGTTAGCCTTGTACCACCGGTGTATTGTTCAAGATGTCTTCAATTTTTGCTTGAACATGAAATTTCACCTTGAATGATTTATAATTAACAGCAATTGTGTTTTATCTTGTCGAGCAACCTCAGGTATTGTTTGGATACAAATCATACATCATGCCTTATATCTCATTTACCTAATTCACTAATGGGTAAAGACTACTTGTAAATCCTAATCGTTTTTAAAGTAATGTCTTAAGCCAATATAATGTCTTAATGTGAATCTATATATGTTACTCGATATGACGCCTACTATAAAGAAACATTCCACCACCTATGCGTGTTAAAGTAGTATATTACCAATAACGATGTTCGCAAAATTAAACATCAAAATTGGCACACAATTAGGTACTGTCGGTACCACTTTGCCGACGCTCTGATCACATATTGATAATGTATAGTAAAATGTATGTAGTCGGTTAAATAGTTAGATACTTAACACTAATATGCAGTTCATTTCAAACCATTTATTTCAAAATATGGTTATATGGACAGTAACGTTCTGATGGGAAAGTTCAGGTAGGAGACGATAAGTTCCAACCAATAAGGGCACATTTTCTAAACAATAAACCTATTCGCAGCAATATGACCGTGACTTCCGTATGGGAAAATTAATAAATCACTTAAAGTATTCTGTCCACTTTTGAGATTATTAATCAATAATAGCGAATACTTCCGATGCCTTACACTGCACGGTTCGCGTACAATTAGTTATAATGGAACAATAGTATAATCGTTCGTCAGATGCCGCCAGTGGCCAGTGAATGACCGTGCGATTCGCGCCACGCGCCAGGTGGCCAGCCCTTCCTCGTTCAGATGTATTATTCTATTGCCTCTTGTAATAGACAATCTTCATGTGTTTTCATCCATACCTACTGAATTTTAATACAAGAAAAGGGGTCCATTCCCAGGACCGCTTTTCTTGAATTATTTAAATATTTAAGAAAAATATACCTATAAAATTAAGGCACAAATTAAGAACCATTCCTCTGGTCACATTTTTTACGTTTAATTACTAATTTCAGGAATAATTTGAGTAAGAGTTCTAGGTAGGAGAACATAAATTTATAAATAAATAAAAAATAAGCGCTTACAACAATTAGCATAAGTAATAAATGTGTAGGTATGTACTATTGCTATTTTGTATGTATTGTATGTAGCAAGAGTAGCAAAACCTACGGGCCACGCGTTCTCGAGGGGCCCCGCACATCAAAGATTGAAGGTAAAAAGTACCTACGTAGAAAGGTGTATGAACAGTGGCGGATTAACCATGTAGCAACTGTAGCAAATTCTGGCACCTGATCTTGTTTTTTTTTACTAAGTTTAACAGCCTTAGCCTTCAAATTAGATTCAGTTGATAAAATTAATGGAGATGGAATTCCCTCGATGAAAAGCTTAAAAGCGATCGATTGATCAAACAAAGTCTTCTCTTGGTGTGAAACCATGTTACTAAAAATTGATAAATACTGATGTTTAATACTTGCATTCAACTTACTAAAGAAAAGTCCCGCGTTAGCTTAATCCGACCCTGGTTGTAGGTATATTTTTTATCTGTGTTTAAAGTAAAGGAACATTTACAAAAGATTTTCGGCGCTTGTTAAAAACTTATTAAGTAGGTATGACCCTAGACAATGCTTTGGAACAAATCGTAAAGAAAGCTTGTAATGGACGCTTTTGTTGGAAACGAGCAGACCGTTGATTCATCAGTTGCACAATCAAATGCAACCAGGATTTAACGAAAAGTAATTTAATGTTAATTGATCTTTAATATAAAGTATTCAATGGTATAAAACAAGCGTTTTATATATTTATACGAAATAAGAAATGACTTCCTATTGGCATGGCAATAAAGCAATATTTCTGTATATAAAATTTTAACATCAGTGACTGAAGTAACTGAATTTTACAAGTACGTAACTAAGTACCAAATAACTTCTCACCATGTAGGTATTTTTACGTAGCATTTTACTAAATCAGTTTTTTATAGATTTTCTGCTTGTTTCTCATGACCTTCCTATGATTTTATGGTTACAACATATTTAATCTAATTTGGCAATGTATCATGCCATATCTAGAGCATATGCGTATACGTTATAATTGTAATCATTCAAATTTACTCTTTGCTATGATGACGTATAAACTATTATGTAAGTATGCACAAGTGTTTAATACGCTATCAAGACAGACTGCATAAATGTGCATTATTCAAATGTGGATCAAAGTTAAAGATAATCTTCTCACGCTTGCCGTAAACCGGGGACTGCGACAATAAGTGAACGTAACAGAATGTATAGAATATTTGAGGTTTACCGCTATACCGGTAACTGTTCCACGTAAATATGAATTAGTCGAGTAACGATGAAAACACGCACGGTGGAAACCATAATCGCTGTGAATTAGCGACACTTTCTTGGTATCCGATAAGTTATTGTGTGACTTCTAAAGCATTCTACTATTATTGTGAGGAGTGTGACGAGGAAAGGTTTTGTTGCCTCGCAAGAATGCGGGGAAAATTTATTTAATAACATGAAATGAAGAGCGAAAATACCACGGCTGTGAATTGTAACACTTGGCTTGAGTAAACTATAATGTAAATAATCAGGTACATATGCTATGTACCTATACGTACGTAAGATTGTTGTAAAGGACGTGTGGTCTTGGTAAAGCTCTATGTTCTATCTATCTATTAGAAAGGTAGGCTGAACAAGCAGGTTACCAATCCAAATAATATTACATCAGTCTATTAAAATACCATGCAGTCCACATGATGGTAAGTGCTCACTGCCACACATGGACATTTATAATCACTTCCAAATACGATTGAGTCGTACCTGAGATTGACTTTTATTTTTGCTTTGCTTTGTTGCGTTTTCCACCCTAAGGTCACTTGTCTTGTAGTCATTTTACAACTATTTTCAAGGCTGTGTGTGTGTTTTTTAAATAAGCTTTGAAACTATTTGTGATTGTTGCCAATGTCCAAATCCTAACACGATTACTATACATTGCTCCTCTACGAATTTCCAGCGTCGACCTTCTAGGTCCGTCATTACATCAGTTTAATGCCTCTCATGACCCTGAAAACCACCAATAACACGAGTGCACCTCAAGACAATTGCAGAAAGCCCAAACATGGTTAGAGCATGTTGTTCCGTTGTCGAGTTCTTGAGCCTATCATTCGGCCTCATGATTGTATCAGTCCGATTGTAGAATTACATTGTACCTATTGTCTTCAAAACAACATATAATTGCAGTTTTATGATGACACGATTAAAATTTGGTAGAAGTGTAAGAATTTCTGTGTTTGATTAGTTAATCAGTTATTTACACGAATGAAGCTATTAAAAGTTTATTATATTCCTATGATATAATAAAATTAATATTAAAGATATTTCTTTAAAAAATCTGTATGCCACTTGATGCAAAATACTAGAACAAAAGTCAAAGATATAACTTCATAAATTGATGAGTGACGACTCTTAAGAGAAAAAAAAATGAGCACATACACTGTAAATGAACTTCATTTAGGTAAACGATACAGAGGCTGTTTAAAATAACTTAATGTAAGACTGCGAACGTAAATAACATCCCGCTCGAGTGTGAATTATTACATGAAAACTTTCACACGGTTCGGCAAGTTA